>JANTQB010000160.1:0-33100 GCA_032988175.1 Myotisia sp. PD_48
CCGAAAAACAAAAAATTTAATTAAAAAAAAAAAAAGATGGAAAAAAAAAAAAAAAAAAAAAAAAAAACGCTTGAAATGTAGCAAAAACTCCTTTTCCCATTTCCATCAGAAAGGAAACAAAATAGAAGGAAAATGGGGCAAAGTACTATATCGTGACATCATAGAGTAAAAAACGGCAAATATATCTGTATGTGTATATGTGCATAATTGGTTCTGGGGCAGATTCAGGCCCATTTCCCAAGTAAGGCCATCATCAAGGCACCCAAACAAAGTAGCCCAAAAGCCGATAATACCGTGCTAATGGGTGCTTTTCGCATTGACGTACTGAACATGAATTCGTGGGCCATCAGTTCCACCAATGCGGTATAAATAAGAATGCCGGCTGAAACGGAATCGAACACGCCATTGACTATCAGGGTGGTTGCGCTACCTGGTGGATAAGCATGGCGCAATCCCAAACCGACGGCTATGGCGATGGGTGTCGAGAAGCCAAAAGCAATTCCAAGGATGTAGGGAGTAGAGCGTTTGGATCGCGGCCATGGAACAGTAGCTAGACGCGAGCCAAGACCTAGACCTTCGAAAGTCTGATGGAAGACAAGGACGATGTAAAGAGTTTTGAATTCTTCTCCGGCTACTGCTAGCGTAAGACCGATAAAGACAGAGTGAAAGATGATTCCGAACTCAAGGATGAAGACAGAGGTAAGTTGAGCACCGTAGTCTTCTAGTAGAGCTGTGTGAGAGCCAACCAGAAGGGCGGAATCGTCGTCTGCTGGGTGATCTTGGGTGTGGTCCAAGTGCACAGTGGCACCTTGTTGGATTTCAGGCTTGGGTTCACCTACATCCATGGTAGATGTAGCTGTGGATGATGTGGAGGTGGAAGTAGCCCCTGTTTCGATCTTATTCCCGAGAGTTTGGAGTTCATTGACCTGGTCATTTTGGCCAAAACGTGCGAATCTAATGACCATGAGCTCGACGAAGAATAGTATAACAATTGTCATGAGTACCATGCCTTCAACCCAGGGGTATTGGGTGATCATCCCGGTTAGGCAGCGGCTGTTTAGTGCAAAATGAGCGGGCGCAAGAAGATGAATAAAGGCCGTGGCGATAATGACCCCTGAGCCGAAGAATTTGGCAGCAAAGAAGACCCATGACGGCATGCGACATTTTCTGTTGGAGTAGGGGTCGTTCCGAGCAATTACGGGGAAGAGGGCACCGAACATGGAGCCCACGAGGATAGCGAATATTGCAGAGATACGGAGTTCCAGGTGTCCGTTGTAGCCGTTCCCGGTTTCACAAGCGATAGGATGGTCGTTATGTTCTGGGGTATGCCGCGGGTCTAGTAAGACCGAAATGATTTGATCCATGGTAGATGGATATATCGATTGGATGGTTTTTAAACGGGACACGGGTTGAGGAAGAGGGGGGGGTTACTCCAGATAGAATAAAGGATGGGGAATTGAGAGTGATGGATGGAAGACGGAATATCTATTGGGATTTTTGGCGAAAACGAGGAAAAATGAGGAAAAAGAGGGGGGAAGTCAACCCTGATACAGACAACAAGAGAGAATTGAAATGTTGTGACACCCAGTTTTGAAAAATAAGAAAAAGCAAATATGTACAGCGCAGTAAAAACGTGCTCGATAAATTTCCGGACTCGATTTCAGGCCAATCGCTTGAGGATGCTGCAGGATGGAGGGATCCAATATGCGGGAGCAGGGAGATAAGAATAAGAACTGGTTCGGATCTGTCCTTTTAGGATTGGGTGTTTGCTCTCAGCAGGGAGGGAGATCTTTTTTTGTTTTTTTTTGCAGAGTGTTCTGCGAAGTATCTTCTGTCGGAGAATTGTCTCGAGTAGTATCTTAAAATTGTGTGTAGAGTTTCGTCAGGGCATCGTCTTCGATGCAATTAATAGATCAAGATCAAGGGTTCTCTCGGGATGTCCACGGGATGTCCCAGCAGGCAGGATGTCCAACTAGGCAGGAGGATGTCTATGGATGTATGTGTGTGTATGTAGGTGTGTGGGAAAGAGTGTTTCCTCTTTGGGCTGGTTGAGGACCCTGTGGGCAACGGCTTTTGACGTTTTCGTGAGGACCCTGTGGGCAATCTGCAATCTGCTGGCCCGCCCGCGGCTGACTAAGTTGCCGCTCGTCCAATGAGAAGCCGCACAAACCGGCTTAGGATCCACTCTGGCAGAAAAAAGTACCTTGATCTGTTGGCGTCTAATTGGCTGAAAGAAGACAGAGTGAAGGAATCAAAACAATTGCAAACAGTATTTTTTGTGCGGGAGGGAAGAGAAAGCGGGCTCATATTAAATAATAGCGAGTCACAAAATAGAAAACGTGCAGAGACTTCACAGAACGGTCTCAGCATCGTCTTCTGCGCCGTATGTTTCGGATACGTGGTCTCCTGAGGTTTCGTCGACAGGGATGGCCTCTGCTTCACCAGCGACACCCATTGCGACTGTCGGCGTGACCAAGAGATACCAGACAAGCATCCCAAAACCTGCCAAGACTGTCACCGTCGATGCAATAGTTTCTCGGCGATGACCCTTTGTGATATCCTGTACCACTTTCTGGTCGTCGGCTGAAGTTACATCTCGGCCCAACTGCTGAAGACGCCGGTTGGCGCGAATCTCCCGTATTATAGGAATACACTCGGCCATCCCGTCAAGCGCTCGACCCCCGATGTCAAGTAGCCCGATCCGATCGGGCGCTTGCCATGGCAGCCTCGCACTAGCAGTGTTAGTTCCCCTTGGATAAAACGCGTCGTTTATCTCAACATTAGCATCACCATAACACCGCGATCTCATCCTTTCCGTAAAAGCGACCAGTTTCCGGCCGGCCTTCTGCACCCCGTCCTTCAGCCAGGAAGACGGCACGTCGGGCTTGATCGCCAGGGATAAGTATGCCAATGCCAAACAGTCCAAGCTACATGGTCCCCCGGTGGCGATCATGTACCGTCCCCCACCCTCTTCTATCAACTGCTCCAGGGGTTCGACAAACGATTGGGTAATGCCATGTAATCGAAATTGGCTCTGCTGCATCTTTTTACCTAATAAGCCGGTGATTGTCTCCCTTGGACTCGTTTTCAAGCTCTTAGGTATGCGGCTTTCTGCAGTAGGCATGTGTCGTCCCACTTCCTTCTGTTTCCGTGCTTCCTCCTCTGCATCTAAATCGAGCGACGAAAGTCCAAGGTGCTCCGTCCGTGTCTTGGCCTTCGATCGCACTTTTGGGGGAATGATCCATTGATCGGGCCACCGGAGGATCGAGGCGTAAGCTGGTGCCGTTGCGGCGTGATAGTTCTCGCTTGAGACATATAATGATAGATCGATCAGCGCTTGGCCTCGAGATTCGATGAAACTCGAAAAACTACATGAAGAAAGGGGAAACGTATTTAGTTAGATTATTAATCTCTCTGCTTCGGTTTTGTTCCTTTTTCTTAGTGGAATTGGAATGGTTGGCTTACGCAGTACAGTCGGCCCTCTCTTGACTGCTCAACTGTTCATCTAAATCCCACTTCCCATCCGAATATTGCCGTAGGAAATCCACGATATTTCTAAATCGGCTTATCCATCTCGATCCAGTCCATAGCGCAGGAAGTTCGCCTATATTTATCAAGAGGAGAAATACGCCATCAGAAATCCATTTCGACATAAACTAAATAAAAAAAAAAGAAATTATTAACCCAAGAGGCGTTGGGAAGAAACTCACATGTTGGGACTCGTGTCGGGTCACTGTTAGCAACCAGCACCCACTCGCTAGTTCCATCTTCCTTGCCCGGAATAGCAAGAGAAAAATATGCTATGGCAGCCAGACACTGCGGATCTATGGATGGTAGCCCGAACCCAGGGCCCCAAATGTGAAGCTCAAGCACCATGGTTCCAACTGGTGCTATTTCAAGACGTGATCTAGATTGACCGGCACGCCCGAATATTTTCCGATCCAACAGGCAAATTGATTGACGGACTCGAGATTATCGCCAAAGATGACAACAATGCGATACCCAAGAATCTTGCTCTCTCATACTTCTTGGACATTTCCAATTCTGGCTGGTGCTCTGCCAAGAAATACGGAATTTCAGTTTTTCCATTCCATCGCCCAGTCACATGACCTGGAGATATCTACATCCCATTTTTGGATTTCTTGAGGGAAACATGAGAACGAACCAATTTTACGACCCTGAAGTGAGCTTGTTGTATTCCCGAATTTATTTTGCAAATAGAGGGATGAGGGACAATATTCTCCTTAAGAATAAGATGCAACATTAGTTCTGAAAATAAGCAGGCTGACAAATAGAAGGAAGCATCCAGAGGAAGAGGATAGAATCCTGTTGGATAAAATATACTCTTAACCATGACACCAAAGGGTCAACCTTAGGCTTCTGGACTCTTAAGATCGTATATCTGACAGATCCATATGGAAGACTATTTGCATATACCAATGGGAATTAGACTCAACTGATCTTAAAGGACAGTTGAGCAAGCCCCTAATGAGGGTACGACCACGAACGATACCTAGAAAGAAGATGAGCGCAAACCAAAGAGAAGGAACTGAGAGACTGCTACAACAGCCGCTGATCTACTAGTAACTGAAAGAGCAAGCTCATCCCTTGATCTCGACCGAAGGTAGGCAATCATTATAGCATATAATAGGCTTCTTTCTCTAAGCTTTTTTTGTTGTTCCGTATGCTCTCCTCGTCACCAAAACGTCGATGTTCCAGTTTTACAAGACAGCACACCTTCGATCACCTCTAATATCACTGGTGATGGATTATCTGCGAAGAGATGTCAGAGGCCCAAATAATTATGCCAACAGTGGCAATTGAACTAAGCGTCTCTGGTATTAATATCTCTCGTTTATGAGATGATACATGCCAAAATCCAAATATTTACACTACCGACTCTTTTACGTTCTCTAACTAGATTATGGGACTGGAATCATTCTAAAGACCAAAGGCAATAAAATATTCAGCGTTGAATCCGAATTTCAATCTACTGGATCATGAAGAACAATTTACAAAAGAAAGCACCCGACATCGATATCATTCCCGAGCATCTCAATCACCCATCGCGGGAACAACGAAGACTTCAAATCGACGCTGATATCACAGACACAGCTCTGAGATACGGGGATACGGTTCCACTCCAAGGAAAGCCGACTATCTCCGAAAGACTGGTGGTGTAGGTTGGCTTCACTATTTTCAAGCCTATGGTTAAGAAGGAAGCCGACCGTGGACGATTTGTTGATGATGACTACGCACGTGAGGTATTTCTGGGGTCCGCTGACAAGCGACTGGCCGCTACTCGACGTGATACCTGATGATACCGTCTGTTGCGGTTGAGAAACTACCACCGAATGTCCGAGGAAGCAATTAACGAACAGATTTCGACTCTATAGGAAATAGCCGATCGGATAGATCGACTCTAGAATTGCCCGAGCATGATAGCATGGGCTTAACAACTAATCGAATAGACTGCTTCAACAACAAGGGCTCAACAACCGATCAGTAGATTGCTTCAATAATTGCCCGATTACGATGACAAGGGCCTTTCGGAGATTGATCCCTGATAGGGGACTGGCGCCAAAGTACGTCAACTCCATCCCCCATGGCAATTGTTTTCCTGGTCCAACAATTCTGTAGGGTGGTCGCGTGAGTGATCTAATACGGTAGTGGCTATATTACGTACTCTATCTACTCTTGCTAGGGAATCCCCGTACAGAGCAGAACACACGATGGATTTTTTCGATTTCCTACGTATAGATGTCTGCGAAACTGGGTAGAGTCACGGAATGGGGAACATTTCCTGAGTTTTGCAAATCTCCACGTCCTTGATGTCATCTTGCCTCGATTTTGTAATACTTTTACGTTGTTTAAACTGATTCTAGAGTCTCGCGCTCGGAAATGTATGTCTCTAAACGTAATCACTACCGGTCCTATTGATATTCCTAAAGAGATATTCAGCCGGTTCTGGCTAGGGATCCTATCTGTCTGTATCGAGGAACGGACATTGATCCAACTTGACACAGCATTGATATTGATTCTCTGGTGGCACAAGGATTATTAATTAATCTCCCAGCACCAAACAGATGGTCTATCTAGGACACGTTCTAATGACGAAACCAATAAGCGATCTCTAACTACAGCACAACAAAGTCGGGATGAGTATGGAGGATAATAGTTCAGGTGTAAGGTATAAAATGGTAAAGTAATGTAATAAAATTGATTTGAGTCCTATGAAAATGCAAGCCCGAAACCCAATGCCGATTATTAAAAAAGAGAATAATAGAAATAAAAAAGGAATATTAGATGAAGAAAAACGTCAAACAAAACAATAGTGGTACAAATGAATATTATACTGAAAGCTGACAGCATACAGTAAACGATGCAATACAGGGAGCCAGGAGAGACTTGGAAATAAGAAATTAAAGCAAGCACATGATAATGAGAAGCGGGGAAACGATGGGATCTCATGCATCACAGAGGCAGACTAGCGATTCTTGAAGAAGTTGAAAAAAAAAGAAGAATCACACGGCCACTGCAAGAAGATGAATAGTGACGACTTGGCATGGTTATTCAGATGAAGACTTGACATGATCAACGATGAAGAATGGATGACCGAACGGGTTCACCCGCGAATTTGGCTTTGGCTTGTGTCTCACTTGCAGAAGATGGGTGTGCGGGGTAACCGGCGCGGGGGTTCGAGCGACTGTAGATATACTGATATGCAAGAGAGAAAAGCAAGTCATCCCAGCCTCGCTGCACGAAGAAACCAAATATAGCAACAGGGGCAGGGATTCAGCGGAAGCAGGTCCTCCAAGGATTCGTTTGGCTCTGAAGCGGGAGCAGCCCAAGTACCGATACTCTGCCTGTCAGGGCGGCTGGGTATTCAGCCTGGGCAGGAGGGCATAAGGACATGACAACACATGCAGATGCAGGAGGGTGGAACTCTCTGGGTTGGGGGCTGGACAGTCGGACAGTGCAAGAGGGCGTCGAGTTGAATTGGAGTTGAAAAAGAAAATCCCATTTGCATTGTTGAGAAAGAAGTCGAGTATCACGGTAGAAACTGAGGGCGGCGAGGGCAGTGTGAAGGCAGTGGGGGGAGGAGTGAGGAGTTGACAGGGGGTTGGGGTTGGATCAGATGACCTCATGCGTTAACTTGTACTGCCTTCTCACCCCCCGGCACTTCCCGCCAGGGGTAGACGCCCTCGCACACACAAAATGAGTTCCGGCCAAGTCGATAGTTCCATGCGAACAAGTTGCTGATCCATGACGAAATAATATCCCATGTCCGATATATCGATGGGTTTATTCGTTTAGAAGTAAAACCAAGTTCACTTCAGCTGAGGATTTAGTCGCTTTTTTTTCATTCTTTTGTCGTCATACCCGAGGGTCCCGTAATCAAGCTCGTAAAAAGGAAAAAAAAACTGTCGGTGAAGAAGCGAGGCTCGTCTGTTTTTTGTGGTATTGATTTTTTAGCGTGCTGCACGAGGATTCAGATGACAGATCGGCGGGAGGACTGGTAGTAACGACATCCCAGCTGGGGAGAAGCTAGGCTGATGAGGGGCCAAAAAAGTAATATTCGGGATTTGAGAAGGGTCAGGTTCAAACCGAGGGCTGAGATGAAAAGAAAGCAAGGATGAAAATAGAAGAAAAGATTAAAAAAAAAAAAAAAAAAAAAAACAGAGAAAGAGAATAGAGAATAATGGATTAAAAAAGGTTTGTAATGGTTGTCAGAAAGAGAAAGAAAAAAAAAACACATGGTGGAATAATATTATCGTCCAACGCGGGGTATCTCATGAAATGGTATCGGTATCGATGGGTAGCAGCCGGCTGCCAGAAAACAAAAGTGCACAGAAAAACATGGTCACGTAGTAGTTATGGGCGGTTAGAGGTGTGTCTGGTACTTTTTTTTTGATAGATTCTTTTGTTTTTTTTTGTTTGTTGGCTGGGCGAGATTGAATTATTTTGGAACGGGTGGTAGAGGACCCTTTGGTGGTGGTCCCGGGCAGGGAGGATATTGCGAGTATCCAGGCATGATGTGTGAGTGTGAAGATCTCGAGGGGGAGGAAGATTGGATGGTGATAGTAGATGTATCTTGTTGTTGTATTGTAGTAGTTGTATGGAAGTAAGACTTGTTTGTTTGACTTTTGGATGATTGGCGTTGAGAAGAGAAAGAAGAAGAGAGAGAAACGAGGCAGTGGTTGAGATATATATATTTCTATTTCTATATAGAGCGAGAAACAAGTTTTTTTTTTATAAGCGTCTTCTTGTAGGGCGCCGGGAGCCAAAGGGGAAGGTTCCACTGTTCGCTGAAGTGTCCAGTGGCCGCGGTGCAAAAGGAGGATGAGTCAAAAGTCAATCTTATTTCAATTTTTTTCATTATTATATTTCATTTTTTAATTATTATATTGTATTTTCTTAATCCAGTTGCCGGTTCTCTAACCAATCTTTCTCTCTCTTTTTTTTTTACTCCGCTCCGTATATACGACGACACACACGCACATGCTGGTTGGTATACACAGGATGACGGGTATTAATTACAACCTTCGTTTTTTCATTTGAAGAGAAGGCAGCGCCTTTTCTTTCTTCTTTTGGTCTCTGGCCCCCCGTTGTCAGTTTCGGTTTTCTTTTTTCTTTTCCCATCAGTTGTGTTTTACTAGTTCTAGTGCCCGCACTGAGCCATGGCCTAAAAAAACAAAAAACAAAAACCAGTGGCAGTGGCCAAAAAGAAAAGAGTTACAAAAAAAAAAAGAAGAGAGAGTGAGTAAAACCCCTGGACCCGCCGCCTCTTTGGAACAGAAAATGGAGAAAAGTGGGAGGTACATCCGGGAACTCCAGCACAACGTGGTCTTTTTTTTTGCACGTTTTTCTCCTTTTGCCTATTCTAGGCGGATCGAATTATCACATGAGGCTTGTCTGATATTATATTTTCTCTTGTATTATTTCGTTGTGAGACCTGGATGAAATTAACTGATTCTCCACATGCGCATTGGTCAAGTTGCAGTAGCAGTCGAATATTGAACTCTCTCCTGTGTAGCCGGTTGAAACTGTGAATATCATCATCAAAGAAGCCGTACCACCAAAGATTTACTGGTTAATCTATGAATTCATCTCAATTTATCACGTTGCGGTGAGAGAGCTTATGTTGAAATGAGACGAAATCAAGAACGACAGGTCAGAAAGTAAAATCAAAAATCCTCTTTTTCCTTCAGGTGGATAAACCCCCTCTGAATGTTTTTCATCCTTCTCCACTGTGCTAGAAAGGTTATCGACAAAGTGACATAATAATGGATCACGAGGCGAGAATAAAAAAGCAAAAAGGAGCGAGAGAACCAGTGAGATCCATGAGATTCTGTGAGAATCAGCAACAGAACGGGGCTTCCCCTGACACGCTAAAATACCTTGGCCTTGCTGCTAATGCAGGGGTAAACCTCAACATTTTTTTTGTTCGCAAGCCAAGACGCTTTCGTCAGGAAATAACGGAATAAAGAAGCCATCGAAGGCCAGAAGAAGGCAACTAAGAAACTAAGAAGCCATAACGCCGGTTTTCAAGGGCGCGGGACAGCCACACCGCACGATCTCCCAGAGTTATGTAAAAACCTGTGGCAAGTTGGTCTCGGACCGGTCCCAGATAAGTTCTTAAAATGAACACCCAACCGCGGTTCGGATGGGTATTCCGTTTTATTTAGTTGCTCGATACTCCGTAGTTTGGTTAGTTAAGATAACGCCGTTCGCCTAATTAATTACGTGTTGCTAAATTTGAACTCTGAAGGCTGAGAGAGTCAGCGAAAGAAAATACGGGTTTGGAGTGAGAGGATTGGATCCAAAGCGTCGGGATTTGAGGGACATATCCCTGGCTATACTATTGATTTGACTCTGATATCAGATATTAGAATCGAGATACTTAGCTGATTTAATGTAACTATATAAATGTGACCTCCACCCCCAATTTCTCATTTGGCAATTATCAACAGAGACCATCTTGAAAGGGCAAAAAAAAGAATCCTGCCCTCGAGGGCTGCTGACGCTGTGACCCCAAAACTCTCTGCGGAATGCAATGTAATTGTGAAGCCACAGCCTCTTCTTTCGTATCTGCATGCATGTTTTAACCTGGGAGCCGCATTGTGATCAGTTTGCGCTCAGTCCACCTCGACGCGCTCAATCCCATGCAGCCCGTCAGAAACAAAAAACTTCCGCTCGAAGCGAAAATGAAACAATTGCAACCCATCCTCCTCCGGAGTTAACGTAATGAGTTATCGTTCGACTTCGGCGAACAACTCCCCGCAAAAGTTCTTTCATTACGACTCCATATCCGGAGTAACAGGTAGTTATCCATTAATATTTCGATCAGATGAGAGCACCGTTTGGTAACTAAGAAAAAGTAAAAAAAAAAAAAAGGATTAATATTTTTTTCTTCCAGTTCACCGCCTCACGCGCAATCGTTCAACCAGTGTATAAAATAAGAAACAAGAAAACCTTCAGCGTGGGAGGCTAAGGCGCTATCCCCTGTTTTCATTGAACTGTTTGTTTCAGCTGGATGGGTCCGCAGTCATCAAATCATTCGTCATTAAAAAGGGAAGAAAAGTGAAAAAAGAAATTGAAAAATAAAAAAATTGGAATTGAGACACAAAATTGTAAAAAGGAGTTCAGTTCAACTGGATCTTGTTTTCGTTCAGGATAGCATAATATCGATCTTCATCAAGTATCCTTATCAAACGTCACACAACGAGTTGTTAAATGGGGAATTTAATGAATAGGCGAGGTTTCATCTTACTATGTTGTACTGAAGATTATCCAACCGTCGAATAACCATGTGCGGAATTTGAATAATTGCAACACAACCAATGACAAAAACCCATTTATTATTTTTCTTTTGTTTTTCCCCCACGGCTCCCACAAGACAGAATTATCGCAAAGCTTCTTTGAGAAATCTGACATTTACCCGTATTAAGCATACATGATACGGAGTATATGGAGAAATTCATGGGGATATGCGCTATTTACATCCGACGGTGGGACACAAATTACAACCGATGAAGATCATGATGTGCTTAAAGAATAGTTCCATGATCGCTTATTTTGGCCACATCCTGATGGAGAAAGCAAGCACGAAACGGGACAAGAGTCCGCATTTCTTTATTTGCAAGTAAATGCAGAGTCCGGATTCTCGGATTCGATAACGGCGTTATTCAAATTCTGACCAATTAATAGCTCTCTTTTATTTCTTTTCTTTCTTTTCATTCTGCTGGCCCTTTCTTTGTTTCGATTGCCCGCGTGGACGGAGTCCCCTTTCGTCGAGGAGCACGCTGATCCTCCTGATAATTTTCTATTAGGGGGTTATTATTCAGTTCACCTGAAATGACCTTTTTTGTAGTGCGTTGGATGCTCGCGGTTGAAACGGCCGAGGATGACCCGACATTCGATATCATGTGATGGAGCCTGTTTTGGCCCTTGAGCGATTCGTGGTGGAAGTTCGTTTCGGGATGGGACGGGCCACCAGTCGACCAAGTTTTTCGGCCATCTTGCTCTTGTATATGAAACCAAGTTGAGGAAAATCATTTGTTAAGCGATATACACGCAACGTCCTGGTGAACGTCATCCTATATCATCTCATATATTATCGAATTCTTGCGGAGCCTGGGTGCAAATCCATTCTTCCATCAACACCTGTTTTGGT
Source organism: Myotisia sp. PD_48 (assembly GCA_032988175.1). Lineage (NCBI taxonomy): Eukaryota > Fungi > Ascomycota > Eurotiomycetes > Onygenales > Myotisia > Myotisia sp. PD_48. The sequence goes on from JANTQB010000160.1 coordinate 11,678, forward strand.
GCTGCTGGCTCGCTAGGAACGTGACGCGTAGCCTCATTCGGTTTCCTCCGTTTAATGATGATGCAGAGGACCCAGCCCCAAATGTCGAATGCATCGTACTCTGTAGCCAGGCCTAGTTTCTTCTCATCTGTATCATCCTGGCCGTGAACTGCTTCATCAACACTCACATCATCAGAAGCCACCAGGCGTTGTGGCTGCCGCCTTGTGCTCCTCCTACCTGGCGTTCCCGGTGGGATCTCGGTGCTACTGTCTTTTTCTTCATTATTTGATACGCTGTCCGATACTTCGGGGATATCTTCGATATTCATTGCCACGTCCTCATCACTCTCAGCTCGAATATTTCGCGGATTTTGATCCTCATCGGGCACGTATATCGGCGAATCGTTGGTAGTTCCCGTTAGTTTATTCGAGGTGCTTGCAATTCTGCCTTGGACATTTTTAAACGTTTTATGTCGCGTAAGGATTGAATGCCGGGTTCCGGCTTGACGGAGGAAGATCGAGACCTCATAGTCATCTATACATATAAGGGCGATAAATATATTGAAAGTTTAGATGACGAATAAAACTTCATGTAGTTTTACTGAACAAGAAGGAAACAGCATGTGGCATTGGTATATAGTTCACCTTCTACTAGCACATCCTTAACTGGCTTGCTCTTTTTCCTTGCCCTGGCTCTCTCATTCTCCTCGCGAACTTTCGGTAGGACTAGCGGTTGGATACTTTTGAAGACTCGTGGAAGAACGGGGTCTCGGGGATCGAGCAGCCATCGAGAGTCTGACGGATTTTCAAGGTAAACACGACACTCCAACACGGAACGCTTGCTGATCCGCAAATAACGCCTAATCGGGGCCATAACTGAAACTTCGGCTGCTTTAAATCCCGAAAGAATAAAAACCCAACATTTGCTCGGGAACTAACTGTCTTGTACCAGCATTCCGTTGTTGCCCAAACCTGGACCTGGGCTTATGTCATACATACCACCAAACAAGCAATGACACCGAACTATTCGGAGCTAGTTACCTATAGTTTGTCAAGTGGGTTGAGATGCTGCCTGATACCATCAAGAAGTGAGATATTAAAGATCTCATAGATTTATAGGAGCTTTCCCTCTGGTTTGAAATTTATCCCTTGATTGGCTGGGTTTCCCTCTCATATTCAATTCCAGCCTGGCGGGATTTACAGCTTCAGCCAAAATGAGTCAAGCTTCCCCCCGGCCTTCGGGCGTGTTCTCGTTGCTAGATACAGATCTCTACAAGCTGACGATGCAATGTGCTGTCTTGAGATGGTTTCCACATGCTGGTATGCTCTTTTCCACAGAGTCGGTAGCTATTACACATATCAACTAATCCGGTGTGTGTAGGGGTTACATACTCCTTTACCAACCGAACACCGGATATGAAATTCACCAGGGAAGCTTATGAGTGGTTGTTACAACAAATCGAAGGTAAGATTCCCTGGGATATTTCTCTATTATCATTTCATCCTGGTAATGTAGAGACATGAACTACAGCTAACTTCAGATAAATAGGTCTGCAAAACATCACATTGACCAAAGAAGAGCTAGAATACCTACGCAATAATTGTCCCTATCTCAACAGTAACTATTTGACCTTTCTTTCCGAGTTTCGCTTTAAGCCCTCTAAACAACTGGATGTCACTTTTGAGCCATTGGATGATACTGGATCTAAAGGAGATCTTGGGCTCTTTAAGATCGGTATCAAAGGACTATGGGTTGAAACAATACTCTATGAGATACCTCTTTTAGCGCTTACAAGCGAAGCGTATTTCAAATTCTGTGACCGGGATTGGGATTATCATCAACAGGAGGAGAAGGCTTTCCGAAAAGGATCTACTCTCCTAGAGCATGGATGCCAGTTTTCTGAATTTGGTACTCGAAGGCGTAGAGATCACCACACTCAGGATCTGGTAATGAAAGGTTTATGCCAGGCGGCAAAACAGGCCTATCAACATGGTTGGAAGGGAAAACTTACAGGAACAAGCAATGTTTATTTTGCGATGAAACATGGTGTTGAACCTGTGGGCACTGTTGCCCATGAGTGGTACATGGGGATTGGGGCTATCACAAATAACTATGAATATGCTAATGAGATCGCACTACAGTATTGGCTGGGCTGCTTCGGCGAGGGGGTAAGCCTTCTTTTGCTTTGATTTTTTTTCCTTCTCTTCCTCTTTTTTAAGTACCATGCTAAGAACATGTTGGGTGAAACAGGTCCTCGGTATAGCGTTGACAGATACTTTCGGATCTCCTACTTTTTTCGATGCATTCTGTCGGCCAGTACCTGTAGATCCAGCTGCTGTCAGAGGCCCAGAAGACGTACATACTCCAAGCGGGCTAACCCCCAGTCGATTGGGATTTCCAAGCGAGGTACCTTCCAGGACCAGTGAGGAACATGGTGATACAGCAAGGACATACGCACAGATATTTACGGGTATCCGGCAGGACTCTGGAGATCCAATATACTTCGTGAAAATGGCCAGGGATTTTTATGACAAACAAGGCATCAAAGACAAGAAAACGGTGGTATTTTCTGACTCCCTCAACATCGACCTGTGCTTGGATTATAAAGTTGTTGCCGAAGAGGCCGGGTTTCAACCCGTATTTGGAGTTGGTACCTTTCTAACAAGTATACAGTCCTATTATTTAATGTTCCGTCCCTCGTAGATTTCGATCCTTTTGCTAACACCAGCAATGCTGTTTTCACAAATAGACGACTTTAAGAGGCTTTCAGATCAGAAAAAGTCCGTCCCACTCAATATCGTGATCAAAATATCTAGCGCGGGTGGGCGACCTGCGGTTAAATTAAGTGATAACCTAGGAAAGAATACGGGTGATTCTACAACAGTAGTAGAAGTGAAGAAGAGACTTGGATACGTTGAGGTTGATTGGGAGAACGGCGATGAAACCCGGCGTTGGGGAGCCAAGGAAGCCTAGTTGGCCTAGTTGGTTTTGTTGCTGGTTGAAGAAATGGTTCAATGAATGAACGGCGGAAGAATTGTACTTTTGAAGAAGTTTACATTAGAAGTTCCTAATCACACTAGAAGTTCCTAATAGTTGAGGTAACTATGTAGAACTCTTAGATGAGCAATGAATCAATCCTTCAACAACGGATTGGATTGCAAACGACGAGTCAGTGATGAATAAGCACCAGAAACGGGTGGGGCATTTGCTGTCTCACGTGATTGGGGCTTGCGAAGTCTTTAAAGGTGCAACGCCGAAAGTGGCTAGCGTGAAGGAGGCTTTGATACACTCGGCTTCACGTGATCTAAAATTAAACCAGCTGCCTTGAAACTCCTTTTTTGGATTGATCGCTCAGCCTGTTCCATCCAACCAACTGAGGTACTCTTAGTACGCGCTCAACCTTCCTTTTTTTTCTCTGCTTTTCGTTCACCTTGACTTTATCTTCTCTTCTTCTCTTCTTTCTTCCAGCATTACCGCTGCATAATACCTGATCTTCTTCAGTACCCTCAGCCTTACGTGTCCGCTGACGACCGTTCTTTCACTGCAACCAGCTCTTGGCTCCAGAACAGTTCATTTCCTCACGCGTACATATATTTCATTCTCGTCCGATTCTATCTTATCTACTAGTTTTGACATCGTCAATCCTTGATCATGAGCGTATGTTATCATGGCCAACCCAACCTAACTCGATCCAGATTCAAGCTTTGAGGACATGACCACTGATGCGCAGGTTTCTAGGGTTACAACAATAACGCCCGTCAGGGCTATGGCGAATATGATCCCTATTCTTCCCAGCCAACAAATTACAATCAAAGCCCCAATAATAGGTACAACCAAGATGTTGAACAGCATTCTCAGGGGAATTATGGTACGTTTCGACGATACAGATTCTTGCGAACCAAGTAATTTCATCGAGAGTATGATTTGTTGACGAGATAGGTATAGAAATGAACCAGTTCAATAATAACCAGCCTGATCCGAATGCTATCTTGAACCAATGCCGTGAGATTGACAGAGGCATCGAATCCGTCAGGCAATATGTCGAACAGATCAAATCGCTTTACCAACGGTTGTTGAGCGATGTCGACCCTGCTCGTGAGAGTGCTCTCCGCGAGCAAGTCGAGGGTCTTGCTGAAAATACCAAAAAGCTTTACCGCGACCTGGTTGACCGTGTAAAAAGAATTAAGAAGATGCCAGAGGCAGGCCATGAACGCAATATAAACCAAATTGGAAGAATTGATCGCAATCTCAAGGCAGCTATCACCGATTACCAGAGGGTACAATCAGATTTCCGAAAAGAATCGGAAACTCAAATGGCTAGACAATATCGGATTGTCCGACCTGACGCTACCGATGAAGAAGTGAGAGACGCGGTTAACCAAAGCTCGAACCAGCAGATTTTCAGCCAAGCTGTAAGCAATTCGCACCTAAAAAAAAAAAAAAAAAAAAAAAATAAAATTTCAAAAAAACAAAAAAAAAAAAAAAAAAAAAAAACCCCCCAAAAAAAAAAAAAAAAAAAAAAATCAAATTTCGATATACTATAAATAAACACATTACTGACATACGTCCCGCAGTTAATTCAAAGTGATAGGAGAGGAGATGTGCAGAAGGTCTCGCAGATGGTCCGGCAGCGACACGAGGAGATTCAAAAGATCGAGAGAGATTTCGTGGAGTTGGCTGAGATGTTCAAGGATCTTGATGCTTTGGTTATCCAGCAAGAAGATACTATTGTTCGCATTGAAAATGCTGGCGAACAAGTTCGGGTTGATGTTGAGGGTGGAGTCGCCCAAATTAATTCGGCTATCGACAAAGCGCGTGCACGGAACAAGAAGAAGTGGATATGTCTAGGGATCGCCCGTAAGTGCACAACCCAGATTGTCATCCTCTTCACTTACGAAAAACTAACTCTTTTTATTTCTCAGTGCTTATCATCATCATCATCGTGGTCGTCGTTGTCGTCGTTGTCCTCGTCAACAAGAAAAATTAACCATGAAATATATCTGTGCATCCTTGCACAAGATTCTCGAGTTTGATTACGCTGGAAATTAACCGTTGCGTCCTTATTTCTAGTCTCCCTTAGACCATCAAAATAGCCTCATTGTGAAACCTTTCCCCCGCATCATGGATGCGTCAACTCTGGGCCTCCAAGTTATGTCAACCAGTGGATGACGTACTGTTATTCTTGATTACCTCCGATATGCCCATTTACTCTCCTTTGTGTCTCTTTGAAATACCCCTCCCTCCACCAACGACTCCGGATATCGGCCTTGTAAATCTTCTTCCGTTCCAGCACTCCAATTTATGTTTCCTCCAGCCTATTTAGCTCTTCGCTCGCTCGGTATTAAGGAGACCACAGCCGGTGTTTGGCTGTCGAAATTCACCTTTCTTTTTGTTTTCTTGTTCGTTCTTTACAGCCTGTTTTACTTGTGCATGCTACCTACCTGCTGCTGTGTATATCTGTTGCCCGGTCAGTTTTTTATTTGTGTCTAGCTAACTGCATGGTTTCACTGGTATTTTCTTTTATCGTTGTCCAACTACTCCCCCAGTCTGTTTCTTGGTATACACTCAGCCGTTATTTTGAATTACAAATATTTAATCATCCACAGTTCTTGTTTGCGTCTGCTTTTGTATTTGGTTGGCGGATAATTCATGTTATTATATCATATTCGATAGATAGATTTCAATCACCGCCTCGAAATATCCTACAGTTTTGGCGTCTATCCACACCCCCTAAGGTACGTAGCATCATCTCCTCATTGTGGGTATTCTTTTCTAATTATTTATAATCCCAAATCCATTACATCACGTCTGCTGAGGTGCTTAAACCGATTGTCATTCCCTCATGTACAAAAACAAAAGAAATAAAAAAGGCGAAGGGTACAATACAGCGAGTTTATTCTTGTTGTTTTTGCCTTTGCTCTTCCTCCGGAGTTCGTGTTTTCAATTGTAATGCGTGTAGCCCGCCTTCCTGTGCCATTTCATCTTTGAGCAGGTTGTACACCATCCTATGTCTAGCTGGTTGCGTCTTGGACACAAATTCCGATGAGACTATTGTAACTCTGAGAGAAGAAACAAAACGTGAGCTTTATATATCTAAAATATGCTACCAAAAGGTGTTCTATTTCAGATGTGGAACGCACCTGAAATGGGTTTCCTTGGAGGTAACCCCTTGCATTGGGGCATGGTGTGCATGCTTGTGGGAGTCGTTGCGAATCTCGAGATGGGTCGGGGAGAGGCTTTGTGTTATCTGTAAGGGTGAACAGAAGCAATCAGTAGCCATCCTTTAAGCCCATTTGAAGGGCACAGTGTGATGCATGGAGAATAGAGGTCCTCTACCTTTTCTCGAATGGCGTCTTCCATTGGCGTCGTTGAGGTTGACATGCTAAACACCAGTGGGGATAATTGAAAACGCTGCAACTGCCGCTGGCCTAGTCTGGATGTTCGAAGCATCGAAAAGATATCCAGGTAACTGGGGACAACACTCAGTGATGTAGCGGTTGAGAGAGCTGCAAAGCTGGGAGGGTATAAATCCAGCAACTATTGCACAGGTTCCAAGGTTGTTTAGAAAAAACAAAGTTCAAGAAGCTTGAAGCCCATTGCTAATTGTTAACGGACAACATCTATCACAACAATCGAGCTGCCCGATTGCAATGAACTACTAGCATGGAGGCAGCAATGAGATTAATATAGAACTTTTTTCCCTCGCTTTTTAGAAAGATGAGAGCCCTAACGGCTCGTCTTCGGTTCAGATTTTCTGCTCCAACCTCACTTTCAGTACCCCAGAGGAGTACCATCAGCTCTCCAAGGAAACGGGACTATAGCTTCCCACAATGTCTCCAGGCATCCAGTCTTCCGGACATATCTATCCTACGCTCAATTACGTCGCATAACCCGGACTCTGCCTCTGTTATACATAGTGGTTCTGGACGAACGTTCACATATGGCAATCTTGTCGCGGACATCATCTTGGCCCTTGAGAGGCTTCGTCGAGTGTCAGAGAAACCTTCTACACCTATTCAGTTACGTGGGAAACCGGTAGCGTTTCTGGCTGAAAATAGCTATGACTACGTGGGTACTGTGATGGCCCTTCAATGATTTGATTTATTACTTTCTCAATTGAACGGGCTCTACGGTTCCTTGCCATACAAAGCTTGTTGATACATGGCTAATCTCTCTAACTCCTAGTCACCCTGCTTTCTATTATCGCTGCTGATGCGATTGCGCTCCCCCTCTCCCCTAGCTTTCCGGTTCAAGAGTTGAGATATATTTTGAATAATTCCGAAGCTGATATACTACTGGCGACGGAAAAGTACCATACCAAGGCAGAACAAACAGTACAAGAAGGGCTTGGGAAAACTCCAGTGGTAGACGTGATTTCCAAACGTGAAGTCGGAGCAAACGTTATTACCAATGTCGAATTCAAAGCTACTCACCAAATGGAGGGGGGGATGATGCTCTATACGTCAGGAACGACAAATCGACCGGTACGTTACGATACGAATGCTGTCTAACAAGATAATGCGGGCTTCGGAGAAGAATTGGTCTTAACTAATTTTTAATCATGAGCACTTAGAAAGGTGTATTTCTCCCGCATTCTTCATTGGACGCGCAAACCGATTCTTTGATTAGAGCATGGTCCTACTCCAAAACTGATCGGTTGCTTCATCTTTTGCCGCTCCACCATATCCATGGCACTGTCAATGCTATTCTTGCGCCACTCCGTGCTGGGTCATCTGTCGAGTTTATGTTCCCCTTCAATCCAACCGCAGTTTGGAACCGGCTCGGTAAACCGTTTATATCTGAACACCGGGAAGACCAGTCTAGTTCGTCGCCAATAACATTCCTCACAGCTGTACCAACGACATACCATCGTCTTCTAGCAACCCATAAGGACCTACCTGCCGCTGCCCAGGAGGCTGCTAAAGTAGCTATCTCGCCTGATCACCTAAGATTAAATATATCTGGCTCCGCAGCTCTTCCAACTCCTATCAAGGTGGCATGGCGCGATTTAAGTGGCGGAAATGTTCTTTTAGAACGCTTTGGCATGACCGAGGTCGGTATGGCTATTAGTTGTGGGTTGGATTTTAACGATCGCGTCGATGGGAGTGTCGGATGGCCACTTCCATCCGTGGAGGCTAGGCTATTTGATCTAGATCGTCAAGAAGTGATACACCCCGGAAATGAGCTTGATTCGAATGGGCGCGAACGGCTAGGAGAGATTCAGATCCGTGGGCCAACGATATTCAAGGAGTATTGGAGAAATGAAGCTGCTACAAAGGAGTCATTTATTGACGATCCGGACATGAAAGGGAGGTGGTTCAAAACCGGTGACATGGCGATCCGGAAGCATGTTGAGGGACCTGGTCAAAGTGGCAGCAATTGGGCTACTGGCCCAATGTATTTCATCCAAGGGCGTGAAAGCGTGGATATCATAAAGGTTGGAGGGGAGAAAGTGAGCGCCCTTGAAGTTGAAAGAGAGCTGCTTGCCCTGTATGTTGCAATTCTGAACAGATCTTCTTTCCCGGTTTTGGGTATCACGGACTAATTTATTATTAACGCAGCCCCCAAGTGGTAGAAGCAGCTGTGGTTGGGCTTCCATCAGATCGATGGGGTCAAAAAGTTGCCGTAGTATTAGTGCTTGATTCGAACTCTGCAAATACTGATGGTACAGCCGCCAAACCTTGGAACATTCTCGATATGCGGCGTGCTTTGCGGGAGAGATTGGCAGAGTACAAAATCCCTCAGGAAATGAGAGTTTTGAAGACAATACCGAGGAATGCTATGGGGAAAGGTCAGTGCTATAAATGTACTTGGCCAATGGGCTGGTCTTTCTTTTCGCGTCTATCCGCTAACTCTTTTCTGGTAAAATTTGATAGTAAACAAGAAGACGCTTGTGCGGAAAGTATTTTCGGATATGATATAGCCGGGTTTGCTGGGTTCTACTTGGGACGAATAGGAACCCGTCACAGGTGGCTCAGGAGTAGTCGAAATGTTAAGATATTCCAGTTGGATACCAATTAAGGGTTTAATAATTTTCAAGGGATAAAACCAATCAGATGGATGATACCACTGTGTTCAAAATCAAATTAAAGCATTATATAAAACAATAAAACTGAAACTGAAACTGTTGCGAGGAATTAACGCGGTCCTGATAATAAAAGAGTAAATATGAAGGAGAATAACAAGATACACATTAAATCAGCCTTAGTCAGGACCAGGACTTTTTTATGGAAACCCGTTTCAAGACACACAAAGTAGCCAGAAGCAGGAGGCTTAATGGCTTCCCCGTGGTTGCTAACATCGCAAATTCGGGGGGAGGAGCTGCCAAATATTTTGATGGGTATTCAGCGGAGAACAAGATATAGTGCACTAAATATAGTAATGCTGGGGGTTGACATGGCTTTCAATGCACATGAGTACATATTAGTGATGAAAGAAGAGGTATTCATCCTGGTATTTAAACGGAGAGTTTTGGCCTTGCCCGTGTGCTGCCAGCATGAGCACTCTCGGTGTGACCCATAAACTCCAAAACTTCGTTATCCTTCAGCCTAAGAGCCTCCTTGAACCGCTTGCCAATACCCAAAAGGATCCGTTCACCTTCCTCAGCGTTTCGACCGCCCTGAATTGGTTTTCCAACAGTTCTTGTCCATAGGCCAAGTCGGTAGAAGGCTTTGCGTACATTAACCACAACACCCATAAGTTCGTCATCACCATCGTTCTCTAAGGTTTCGCCGATAACAGAAAGCTGGGCATGAAGCCAGATCTCATCGATGGGGACCTTCTCCTTGGATTTGAATGAATATGACCATCTGCCACCATGTTTGTTCTGTTGGTCTTCCCATTCAGGTTTGACACCCTTTTTGAACAGATGATAATCTGCCTTTAGGGGAAGCTGGGAAGCAGGTGCGATGTTATTCTGAAGCGCCGAGGATATTAGCATTAAGAGCCCAGATAGACGGCTGAGTGTCATGGACAGGAATTATGCTTACATATATTCCCCAGAATTCTTCAACGGAATTAAAAGAGACGACTTCCTTAAGTAAATCATTCCAGTTATCACCCTAGAAAGCCACGATACGGTTCAATATTAGCAAGAGAATAAAATATCGATAGAGAATGGCGCTGGGATGAAGGCGAATCGTACCCTGCCGCTTGGAGGCTTTGTATACCACAAAACCCATTCGTTCAAGAGAGGATGCTTGACGTTGAAGTTATTAGGGTTGTGGAAAACAGTAATATCCTGTTCCTTGGTTTGTGGTTCTTCGGGATTAACGTTCTCCTTGTTAGGAGCGCTCTCGGGCGTTACTCCATTTTCCGTTGTAGCCATGTTGGGTGGTAGTGTGGTCGAAGAGGACTGAGACTAGTGAGAGCTATGTGACAGGTTGGTGAGTTGCGGATGATGATGTCGAAGGTGTGGAAGTGCGATGGAAAAATAAGATGACGGATGTGATATTCGAGGAAGACAAGATGGAAGGCTCGATGCGAAATCGGTCCCAGAAACAGCAACAACAGCAGGAGAAGAATATGACAAAAAAAATAGCGAAATGAAGAAATAAACCCCCTGCTCCAGGCAGAATATCTCTCGGTTCTGAAGCTGATATGAGGCTGGGCTGGTCGAGTTCTGGTGATGTTGGCGCTTATTCAGGCCGTGAGGTTTTTTTTTTAACTATCTTTTTTTGGTATTCTGGTAGCTGGCCTGTTTGTCTTGTTTGCACCACCACCTGCCGCCCCCAGGCACCAGATGCGCGAAACCAAGTATTAAGGTCTACCTAGGTACTCAATGGTATAAGAAATAGTTATACATATTATATGCAAGGAAGAATTTATGTGCTCATTCGCTAATTTAATATATATTGGATATCATAAACTTTCTCTTTCTAGTATTAACAGTGCAATGTAAAAACTTCATAACCAATACTGACAACCACTCAGTTTTAAGCCCAGATGCGCCTCTAAGCCGATAGATACGAAGGAGAGCCATTATAGTTCTTTGCCTTTATTATTGATAAGGCTTAATATACAATTCCAGCCTAGATATTTCCCATATATGGTAAGCAATCATCATGATATCTAGTATTGGCCTTGAGCCAAGAAACGGGGGGAGGAGACTCACCAAGAGAAACTAGATTCACGACAAGCACACGGTGCTCTAATGGTACAAATGTAAAATTGACAGCCTGTACCCATGGCCATAGCATCAGGTTGGTTTTATAGGCTGTTGAGAAGGTCGTGCGCAGCTTCTCTCGTGGATCATTCCCCTCCATCATCGACATCGAGGAGAGGAAGAGAAATAAGTGAGTGGGAGTGAAGATAAGCTGGTCACAGCATACTCTTGCTACCAGGGTAGACTTTGTACTTTGGAAGACTACATTTCGCTGCAAAAACCTGTACCATGTGGTTGCACCGGGACCAAAGATTGCTGTAGAGAAGAACCCGTATTAGCCATGTTCTCAAATACTGCACAACCAAATAGGAAATAGACATCCTGCTAAACATACCACCGCCGTATAACATCATACGACCCGTTCGAGCAAAATCGTGTTTCTCGAGGCCGACTCGGTCAACTGCCTGCTGCGCGAGGACATCTCCGGCTCCAAAGAGAACCTATGGGATTTCAGAAAAGTTAGCTTTTGTCAACAGGGAAATAAATTTGAGGGAAACCAACCGAGCTGCCGATGCTTTGGGTCAGCAATGGCCTCTGAAGTAATCTAGCTTGATACCTGCGGAGCGTAAAGGATATGTTAGCATATCAGGTAAGCTGGTGTCACTGGAGATGCTCAGCGTCCTCACCATCGCAACATCGTCAGCTATTCTATCACACGTCCTGCTTGGATAGAAATGGAAAAAGGGATCAAGTTTCCATGTTAGAGAGAAATTCGAGCATGCTCAGCCCAGGAATTGGCAGACACGCAATTTATAGAATCAGGTTTCCCCAAGTCACTCCTGATCCCTGGCGCAGGTGGAGAGCTTTTGGTGAAAATCAAAGAAAAAAAGAACCCACTTAGCTCCACGGAAACTTATATGGGGAAATCTTACACACACGGACTTGGTGGTCTTAACACCACGCAAACATGTGATGGCTCCTTCCTCTCGATTGGGTGAAGAATTAGGGCTTAGGGCTTATATTGTTGGTTCCACTCGTCGCTTAGGAAGAAGTCTGCTTATGTAATGCACCACTCGTTCCTCCACCTCCAACCTTCAATGTTTAACGAAGCAGGAAGAGAGCCGAGTTGAACGAAGGAGCTTTTCCCCGACCGCCACGAATAATATCGACACCCTTTCGATCGTCCAATCCTTGCTCCTTAACACCCTAATTCCGGCATAAATATGGCTGACGCTCCCAGAGGACGTGGCGGGTTCGGTTCCCGCGGAGGTGATCGCGGCGGAGATCGTGGACGTGGACGAGGCCGTGGTGGACGTCGCGGTCGTCGCGGCCCCAAGAGTGAAGAGAAGGAATGGCAACCCGTCACCAAGCTCGGCCGTCTCGTTAAGGCTGGAAAGATCACCAGCATGGAACAGATCTACCTTCACAGCTTGCCAATTAAGGAGTATCAGATCGTCGATTTCTTCCTCCCGACTCTTAAGGATGAGGTTATGAAGGTACAATACATCCAATCAGCCGCCTATCGCTTTTTGAAAATTGCGGGAATTTGTGGATGCGATTATTTTGCGACGATTTTTCTATACATCAAGATCTTGGACTGATTGCTGATCAATCCTTTTTTTCGGTTTTATTAGATCAAACCCGTCCAGAAGCAGACCCGTGCCGGTCAACGAACCCGTTTCAAGGCCATTGTTGTCATTGGTGACTCCGAGGGACACGTTGGTCTCGGAATCAAGACCTCCAAGGAAGTTGCTACGGCTATCCGTGCCGCCATCGTAATCGCCAAGCTCAGCGTCCTCCCAGTCCGAAGAGGTTACTGGGGTACCAACCTTGGTGAACCTCACTCGCTTCCAACTAAGACCAGCGGAAAGTGCGGTTCCGTCTCTGTTAGGGTATGTTCAAGTCCCAGTTTCCAATGACATGGAAATCACCTTATACTGATTTTCTTGTCTGCACATAGTTGATTCCTGCTCCCCGTGGTACTGGTCTCGTCGCCTCCCCCGCTGTTAAGCGATTCCTCCAATTGGCCGGTGTTAGCGATATCTACACTTCATCCTCTGGTTCTACCAAGACCCTCGAGAACACCCTCAAGGCAACCTTCGTCGCTGTCAGCAACACATACGGTTACTTGACACCCAACTTATGGAAGGAGACAAAACTCACCCGAAACCCACTTGAGGAGTTTGGTGATGTTCTACGGGAGGGAAAGAAGTACTAGTCGGAATTTAAACAAAAAAACAGCACAAAATATAAACCTTCATGTTCCTTTTTCACCTCTCCGTTTTGTCTTTCTTTAGTTAGCGCATAATATTTCGAAGGCATCGGAACCCAAATGAGATATGATTTCCATTCGACCATTAATTGACCATCCATGCAATTTCCGATTTTTATATAACCCTCTATCTATCCATAGATACCAGTCCCAGGACTCATGCCCAAGGCCAACGGAATATGGGAAGTGCTGGTTTGTTTCTATTACTTATCAACGTTCGCTGATTTCAATTAGGCAGTGCCATGTTTACGTTGATGCGGTGCGGCTCGCAGCATGCGGCGCTTGATGTGGCTGCGGCGTATATGCAATATCGGGCCCTGAAACAACAAACTTCAAGACGATCACCACCGAGTTCATATCGAGATAAAACAAAGAATCGTACAAGTAGTGAGACAGACACAATGAAACACCCCAAAAAATACATTTTGTGAAACTGTTCTTGGCTGGATTTGGAATGTATTCCATTTAGAAAATACTTTCCCCTTAACCCTATCCTCTGGCACGAGGGCGTCTTTCCTTATTCATACCATAACTTGGTATAAAGAATTGGGACTACTGATGATCCATGGAAGATACCAACTGCCAACTTATGAAGCAACTATGCCATAAGACCAGCACATAGGCAAGATGGACATCATTCTGCCCTGGAAGGAAAAATGGTATTATACAAGATCTGATAGCCCCTCTTACCTCATTCACTTTTTAATGTCATCCGTTTGTTCAAAATGATAACCTGTTCTCGATGCCCTTTATATATTCTCCTACTGCTGGTCTGGGTATACAAGTATATCTTAAGAGATCACAAACCTGATCTGGGAAAAATTTCAGGACAATCATCAGAGGAGTAGAGGTAGGCCTATAGGGATAACAGCAGATAGATTGTATAGGAGAGATAACCCAGACTATCTTGTACCAGGTTGGCCAACCTGGTATTAGACAAATTCAGACGAATAGACACCCAAGGAACTGGAGAGACCCAACTTGCAAATGAAGATGGCGTGTTATCAACCCAGTCCCCAGGTCACTCATTGTGCCAACAACAACAACAACGAAAACCCCAACAACCATTTGAATAATAATACAACCAGAAAAAGGTGTAAGTTGAGTCTGGCAGCTTCTCACTTGCCTAAGACATAAAAACCCCCCAGCTATCACTTTCATTATATGATATCAACATCTGACACTTTCTCTTCGAGTAGTTTCCAGAATCAGCCTGATTTCATCGCGTCGAAGGTTCTCGTGTTATGTGAAATCTGAGTATAATACTGAAGGGGGGAAGAAGAATTCAACGCGTCAAAGGTTCAGTATGGGTGAGATCAACTGCCTTGCCCTAGGGCTCGGCCGATCCGAATCTTCTTCAGCGGTGAGCCGGGGGTTTGATTTTGGCAGCCCATTTACCCCTCGAAGTAAATATCAAGACAGGTCTGCGTCCAGGGCTGCCTCCAGAGCTCCATCTAGGGCCTCAATGAGTGGTAGCGTTGCGCTTCTCCGTTCTGCGTTCGGGAGTAGAAAGGTCAATACAAAAAATTATGAAGACAACCTTGAGTGCTGTGATGACACCAATTCCACGGAAAGTATATGCAAACCTATTCTTTCATTTCGCGGAGGAACAGCCTGGCGCTACCTCGAACCAGATCGTCAGTGTGTTGGATTGGATCTTTTTTGGCCAACAAAACGGCTAAGCTCATTCGATTATCCGTTCCGACATGAGATCATGCCCCTGGAAGAATTATTGCCTTTGTGCAACTTTCGGAATCTACGATGCCTCAAATTAACCGGCATGATGCAATCGTATCAAAAATATATTTGGCAGACAGTTTGGCTGAACCCCGGGCTTGAAGAGCTAGAGCTAGAGATGGGGCTTGAACCATGTATTCGGCGGACTTTCAATGCCGACTGGCCATCTATTAAAGGGGATTGGGTTGTTCGTCCCGCGGACGAGCCTTCTGGGATGTACTAGTAAGTGCTCTATTTGCAAGACCTAATTCGTGTTGTAGCCCGAGTGAAGGAAGTAAAGGGGCTAGTCTCTAATGTGGCATCGCAATAGTGGAGATGGTGGAACGGGATCACTAGATCGACGTGTTGGAATTGGCGAATATTTGGACAAGGTTGCTATCGAAGAGGCAAGGGAAAGAGCAGAACCAATGGGATGTACCCTTGAACGGCTTCCGGTTGTGCAGATCAGCCTCACAGGCTTTGTTATCGACTCTGATCCATTCTTCCAATGGTTCAATCCACATCGCTTACGCATTATCAATTTCAAAAACGATTGTGTTGATGCCGGATTCACGTTACCACGATTCATGACCGAACATGTAATTGTTTCTTGGCCAAACCATTTGGAAGAGTACGCAGCATGGGCAAAATGTATAAAACCAAGCGAAATTAAGAGGATTGACCTAGAGAAGAAGCAAGACCCTCTTCCCACCAAAATTGATGTTGAGGGCCATGATATCCACCATCATTGGTACTACAGTACTCCTCAACCCGATGAGAAAGAATATATCAAACAGTTCCAAGATAACCACCATGGTGTTGACGGCGGGAACCATCGTCGAATACCTTTCAAAATGAAGCTGTTTTCAAGGAACAGCAAATCAATCGGTGATGAAGTGGAAACTCCTGACGAGGACCATGGAGACCAATCAAAATTAACCAAGAAGAAGAAATCTAAGTTGATAAGTGATAACCTAAATATCGCTTGCACAGAAGGAACAAACGGCCGCTTTTTACGGCTCCCTGGCAGTCGGCACACCTTGACAAAGAGACACAGATAAATTCACGAAGTCAGTTTTGCCGGGCTGTTCTCTCTGTACGTATCTGCACGTTGTATCTATGTGATGACTGTTATGGCCATGTGGGCTGGTGAAAGCTGTTTTTAATTAAATGGTGTTTTGGGGGTGGAAATGAATATTGAACCGATCTCCCAGGAGTTTGATAATGAGAAACGAAATATGAGTCTTTTCATCGATTTTATCTGTTATTTGAGAACTAATCTTGACCACTTTCTCTATCATTATCATTGAATCTAATGCCTAGCACCCATTATATCTCCACATTCTGATACGAGGGTTTCAGTTGGCAACATTTAAGACTTCACAGCATAGATTTTGAAGGAACCTATATTTTTTTCTGTTAACGTGTAAACTGGGCAGCTTAAAAAGCAAAATCGACATACCGGCCCACTCGTTGAAATCTATATTTTCGACGTCTGGTTTAGGCTGAGCGGAAGAGTCACTGGGCTCGCAGCAAGTTTGTATGTCCGAACTACAGCATCCAGGGCCTTTGCTTCCTGATTTCGCGGTTGTGTAGATGTTCAAGTCACTCTTAGTATCCACAAGGAGAAAATCTGCTCATGCTCGTTCAACAATGGTAAAACTATTGCAACTCGTGCCACAGAAAGCAGATATGAAGGGGTGAATAGGGCTCAATTACTGACCAGTAAATCCCGCCTCGCGGAGATATTTTTCATAGTTTTTGACCTCACTAGCACCGGCAATACAGCCAACATAGAGAGCCACGCTGTCTCTAATTTCCTGCGTAAGTGGTTTCTTAGCAAGAATGTCACTGATAGCAACACGGCCCTGAGGCTTGAGAAGACGAAACATTTCGTTGAAAACAAGCTGCTTGTCTGTTTCAGGGACCAGGTTCACGACACAATTGCTGATAATACAGTCGGCAATGCCGTCAGGGAGTTTGATATCAGTGATATACGACTCCACAAAGGAAACATTGTCAGCTTTAGCCTTCTCCTTATTTTGGTTTGCTCGCTCGAGCATATCCTAGAATGAAGTCTTAGCTGATGGCTTACTTTACAGGGTTCGCAGGGTTTCTACTTTATTCATATCTACCCCAATCACCTTGCCTGCTGGACCAACATTTTTGGCTGCTCTGAACACATCAAAGCCAGCACCGCTGCCAAGGTCAAGAACAGTTTCTCCCTAGTGCTGGTTAGCCGATCCGTCCACTGCCATGGAGCGAAAACAGACTGATCAGGACGGACTTGTTCTAGCTTTGCAATTGCCAGAGGGTTCCCGCAGCTTAGACCAAGATTAGTATCTGTAGGAATATCTGCGAGTTCCTCCTTAGTGTATCCGAACGATTCAGCGACTTTCCGGGCGTAATCCGCATCGCGGGCACCAGCAGCAGTGCTGTAATGTTTCTGAACAGCATCATAAACTTGCTTGGTGTCCATCTTGAGAGGGTATTTAATAGGTAGGAACTGAATCTACAGTGTAATTAAGAGCGTTGAGATACTACTCTCGCACGTTTGGTCATCGACTCTCCGACTACATCTCAGTATTTATATATTTCATCGAAGGGGGGAGGCGGGGGAAATACATGCCAAGTTCCCTTAGCCAATCAAGTGGGGGTAGTGACATCCAGGTGTCACTGGGTCCACCCGATTGGCAGAATGACAAATTACGTAACCACAGCGCATTAGTCATTCTTTCCCTCAACCTGTTTTCTCTGCTTTCTGTGCCAATTTATCAAACGTCTTTTTCAAGGCAATAGGAGAGCAAAAGCTCATGAAATATGGCTCAGTCTGCCGCCGCAGACCGTATCCGCGAAAATCAGCGTCGCTCACGTGCCCGACGGAAGGAATACATTCAGCATCTTGAAACCCAGTTGCAAAAATATGAACGAGTTGGCGTGGAGGCGACTCTTGAAGTTCAAACTGCTGCAAGAAAGGTGGCTCAAGAAAATGCCGCATTGAGGCTATTACTGCAATACCGAGGAGTGTCAGATTTAGAAATCAACGAGTACCTACACCGCAGTGCAGAATGTTCTGCTAATGTCGCTAAGAATGGAACATTTCAGAACCAGAAGCCTACCTCGATCTCAGGAGCTAATCCCCCAATGGCATCGACGGCATATTCAGAAGTTTCAGGTCCATCTTCGCAGCATACATATCCACAAACATATTCCTCAGGGCCCGTTGACTCGAGTAATTTGAGTGGATTGGCTCCTGCCGGACAGACCGATCCCCAGATTACCGAATATCGCTCCAATCCTACCATCCCTCCGGCCGACAAAACTACCCGTTACGATTCATCATACACTGTTGAGAATGACATTTCAATACGAAACTCGACCTCGTGCGAGGAAGCTGCTAGAATCATTGCTAGTATGCGAGGAGACTACAATGATGAGAGTGTACGAGCTGAACTAGGATGTTCAACGAACGGCAGCTGCAGGGTGGAAAACATGAAGATTTTCTCTATATTAGACATATGACTGATGCATCCTGGGATTGTCATATAGGAGAGTTCGAGGCTCCAAGCTAACGAAGTGGCTTATACCATGTTTAACCGAACAAGTACCAGCTCTTGCTTCCCTGAAATAACCTATCAGGGTTTGAGATGATCAAAATGATATGAAAGCTAGAGTTACATGGAAAATTTTCGGCAGAGAATAATTGGGTTATGATACGGCGCTATGGGAATACTTCTACGAGTTTACAGGTGATACAAAAAAGAAAGAAAATCCTGTAGCAGTGTCAGTGCAAAAGGGATAACTTTTTTCAATTGGCCTAAATATTATTATTCAATTCAAATAAATAGTTAGCAGATATAAGATGCCAAAACCTCATTCATTTCAATTCGCAAATTCATCGAGTCCCTTGGGTTTACCCCAATCTAGATAATCAGTCGTAGTGGTGCGAGTCGGACGAGCGACCATGTGAACCTTTACTTTGATTATGCATCCTCTTGGTCTCCAACTCGGATACTACCTTCATTTCCGAGGCCATTGGCCCAGAAGCCATCAAGATTGAGTGTACTGGAGTACATTTTAGCTGCCATCTCTAAATCAGTCGCACGACAGGTAGGCATTCTACTCACATTGACTGCATGCTATCATGAGAGACAATAAGCCAATAGCCGAAAACTGCCTGGGACAAAATATCCAAGATGGCATAAACAATAATTTCCGCATCAACGCTCATCTTTCGTGCGTTGCTGGATGCGGCCCAGATTCTGGAACATATAGTCAGTAGCTGCTGTAAAACCTAGGCCTCTAGGCCCGAATTGTCCAAACTTACATCGGATAAACGAGTAGCACAATTAGCGAGAATCCAGCAATAGATGAATAAAATCTTCGAGTTTGCTGGTCCTTTGCTAGTGTGGATCGGCGGCCCTGGTATCCGATCTGATACACAACTGTCAAGTATCCGAGGCAAGCAATGGTAAACCATGCCCACTGTCTTCCACGATGGTTGATGGCGGTGCTGGCCAGGCCAGCCACAAACAATACCAGATTACCGGAGACGGCAACGAGTAAGCTGGCCCCGTTCAAACCGGAAAGTAGCGATAAACAGATCAAAATCAGAGGTGATGTCAAGGTCCAATTCAAAAATCGGATCCAATACAATTCTCTGAAGATTTCTCTCGGGATTTCGGGAGAGTCCTTGTAATGCTTGTGGGAACCCTGGTGAGCCAAACAGCTTCCATATCCCATAGCCATAGCGAAATAAACCAGAAAAGAGACCGTGGTGACGAGAGAGACAAGGACATGGAAGAGACGTTTAGTCTATAGACACACATCCTCGTTAGCGGAACATCCTCAATCAGTGATGCAGAACTGATTGAGGTACTCACCACTGCAACCCTCGCGGCAAGTACATAAAAAACGAGAGACGAAAGTAACATCAGAATGGCAACGACCCTGTTCACATAGGTTAGAACCATCTGTACTTTAGCATTTCTCGTCAGATTCGCATTACGAACCATAATCCCCGACGGCCAACCCCAGTTGCTGCCTCCACGATCGGCTCGGGCCCGATTGGAGGCACTCCAATATCGTTAGCCGCCTTTGCCATCGTCTGAAACATCCTGAAAGGGTATATGGAGGATATGTTAGATAAACCGTATTGGATATAAATTTATATATTCCTCATGAAGCCCGGGATTACAGCTTCGGTATTGAATAGGGTCAGCGGGAAAGCGGGCCTTTTAAGAAGAATGAATGCCTTTCAAGTAGAAATGAGGCAAGCTTTAGAGACTATAAAGGCTATATATCTGTGTTAGGGGTACGTCATGTATACATATATCTGAGTTTGCCAAACAAGTTTAAATAATCATCAAGGTTGTGTGGCCTATGATTGACAAGGACTAGAGCATGAAAACGACTAGGTTAAAGAACTTCAGCATTTTTTGCAAGCCAGACCAATAGAAAGACAAGTTACACTACGCTTTTACAATATTGGTAAGATGTCGAGGCCGGATCCCAATATTGAGCACCGACCTCAATTTTGGGATTTTCCGTGTGGCTTGCGCCAAACAAGACTTCTTTGTACAGCGAGAAACGAAGACCATGTACCTTCTCTTGTCACTAATCGTGACGTTCTAACCTGTTACCAAGAAACTATCGGTTTTGTTGCCGAAGCCCTTGTCGTCCGGTTGGAAAGTTTGCTGTCAAGGATTATGACGATAGCAGGTATCATGTTTCACCGTCCAGCAAGAGGCGACTATGAGATCATTAATATGGGGTTTTCGACGTATGAATGATTTCCAACCCCCTAGTGGTAGAATCTAGGCCGCTAAGAACAAATCTTCATAACAAGCTTGCAGAATGTTCAATCTATCGCTATTAGAATGGACAACCCCATGCTATTTCGAATCCAACAGAGCTCCATAACAGGCAATAATAATAACTAGTTGTATATCTTAGTCAGCCCCCATCTCCTAGTTAACTATAGATGGGACGGAAGACCCATGGATCTTCCAGGAATCAGACATCTTTGACACCATCATACGGATGTATGGTATCAATTATTCGCAACTGGGGGCAACCAACCACTGTGAAAGGCATTCAATCCTTCTTGGGATTCTGCAACTTTTATCGGAAATTCATCAAAGACTATTCTCGGATTGCTAAACCATTGTCGAATCTCACCAGAAAAGAATGTCCATTCATATTCGATGAGAAGTGTAAAGCAGCTTTTGAGGAACTTAAGCAGAGACTGTTGTCTGCTACGATTCTGACTTACTATCGACCAGAAAGAAATACTCGATTAGAAACTGATGCTTCAGATGGAGTTGTAGCTGGGGTGCTCTCTCAGCAAGA
>JANTQB010000161.1:0-32582 GCA_032988175.1 Myotisia sp. PD_48
TCTGTCTAGATACTAATCCCCAGCACCACGTAGAGGTGCCTGCCCATGCTGGGGGATAACAAGTTGGTGAGAGTGAACTGAATTATAAATTAATTGGGAAGGGTGCTTAGTCATGGACGCCAGATCGACGCGCTTAACGCGTGCAGCTTCAGGCACCTCCGAGGCTTCGACAATCAAATCAATTCACTATTTTGCGAGTCTTGTTACTCACAGGGGGGATGGGCTGAGTGAAGAAGAGATCAGACGATTGCTGTGGTTTAGCCCTTTTCTATTATACATTGTTATTATTTTCTATAAAATCAAAGCCTGTTCTTTCTTCTTGCCCACAATTGCTCCACTCTCCTTTTCACAACCATTCTCTCGCAGAAACAAAAACACCTCTTGAATTATTCTAGCATCACCAGGAGTGGTTTTTGGCTTGGTTTAATTTTTCATTGGAAGAATTCTTGCTCAACTACACCATAGCTGGTTCTTGGGGCCGCAACACGACCTAACCGATAAAAGCGTGCCCGAATCTTGAACCCGTTGGAAGGGTTGCTTTATTTAAGAATGGAGGTCGATGTTCGGCCAGCAATGAATGCGCAATCAACACCTATCAGTCCTTCCTCACCGAAGAAACGACTATATGACGAAATGAATGACTCTTCTACTACTCCAAACCCTTCCGAAATAAGAGCCCACGCTGACGATTCGCCTATGATGGACAATAATCCTGAGAAAATAAATCTTCCCTCGTCCAACCCCCCAACACATACCGCTCCTGAAGATAACGTCGAATTTCCATCTCTTTCCGCACCATCGCAATCCCCTTCAACAGGAATCCAACCAACCATTTCTGACTCGGTAGCTGCCGAACCTCTAGCAAATACCCTTCATCCCTCAGTATTTGTTGAAATCCCGGTAAAATTTACCTCGCCATCGACACCCAATCCTATCATCCAGCCTACCCCGAATAAAAAAAGAAAGTTGTCACCTGCTAGCAAAGATGCCAGAGACCGACAAAAATCTGAAGAGAAAGCCAAAAAGGAAGAAGAACGGAAATTGAAGGAAGAAGAGAAAAGGAAGCGTGACGAGGAACGAGAAGTAAAACGAAGGAAAAAAGAAGAGGAACGACAGGCAAAGGAGGACGAAAAGAAAAGAAAGGAAGAGGAAAAACAGGGGGAGAAAAAGAAGAGAGAAGAGGAACGGCTGAAAAAGGAGAAGGTTCGTTATTCCTCGTCTTCACTTCCTAACTGAGATGTTTTATCCGTTCCTAATTAGCCTTCACAGTCACAAATGAAGTTAAATGCCTTCTTCGCAAAACCGAAAGCTAGTGCTACTAAAGCGATTGAGCCAAGCGCAGCTGAGGATGCTTCTAATTCAACACCCGAAGTTGAAGCAGTGGAACAAAAACCAATTTCAGATTATGAACGTGACTTTCCACCCTTTTTCGTACGGTCTTCTGTTCAAATGGGACCTTCTCACCGATTTGAGCGAGATGAGCATGCCATAAAGTATGCATGTGAAAAGCTGGATGCGATCCAGCATGCGAATGCTGGCGAAGCTGACTCGGAATCTAAACCGACTTTTAATCCTTCCACTCTTTTCAATATGATATCATATAAACGACGACAAGGGAAAACAAATATTCCCTCGGTAAAGGACATTTTATTGACACTTCAAGACCCTAATTGCAATTATGTTGATCTTACTGGGCCGAAAGACACAATAGCTCTCACGACTGAAAGTGAAAAGAAACTGAGGAAGGTACCCATGAAAATCTTACAGTTTCAGGAAGATGTTCGGCCACCGTATCAGGGGACGTTCACAAAGAAAATGCCAGCGCAGACCGCACGGAGATTATGTCGAAATCCCTTCTTACATAGCATTCCCGATTTCAACTACGATTATGACTCTGAAGCTGAATGGGAAGAACCCGAAGAAGGCGAGGATCTTGGCTCCGAGGTCGATGACGAGCCTAGCGAGGATGGAGAGGACGATATGGACGACTTCCTTGATGATGGCGACGAGGATGGTGGTCCTGGAAAACGCAGAATGGTCGCTGGCGATCTTGAACCGCAGTGTACCGGAATTTGCTGGGCGGAGGAAACTGTCAACGACCCGGTGATTGCGCAGCACCGAATGGAGATCATGTCAGGTAAGAATCACACTCACACCCCCCAAAGGTCCAGTTTGCATGCCGCAAATAGTGAAAAGAAACATACACTTATATATCTACGACCCACCGACGAGCAGAAACGGTTACCTTTCCAATTAATCCTTTTTCCGATGCGTATTGGAAAAAGCCTTCTCCGCAACCCCTCAATTCATGCTTCAAAGTCCCCAGTCGTCCATCAAATCCAAAATTGGCTGCAGATTCTTCCAGTGGTACAATAGCTGGCCCGACACAAATATTCTTGTCTTCCAACAGGCCCTTAAACCTCTCACTTGGGATGATGAATTTTAAATCGAACCCCCGTGTAGCCAATCCTATGGGCGGCCCTAATCCAAGTCAAAAGCCGCGTATCCCATTCCCAGAAGATCAAATACCCGAATTTAAAGCTGTCATTTCGGGAAGTGATCTGACGAAAACGGGACTGATCGAAGTATTAAAAAAGAGGTATGCATCATATCTTGTTTGTGATCATGTGGATGGCGCCTTTTTTTTCTCAGATCTGGATGCTAATTTTTGTTTGGCTGGTTAGGTTTCCCAAAGTATCGAAAGATACTCTCAAAGACACCTTATCGGTCATGGCAGTACGGCAAGGCCAGAAAGAAGTAGACAAACGATGGGTTTTGCGATAGCTTCGTTGTAGATGGACTTAAATCTTCTTTTTATTTATAACTCAACGGCCTCTTCATGTATACTATCATCAACATACACACCATCTATATCTTATGAACATGCAATGTCCCGCCCAACTTGCTCCTAGCTCGTTTTGCATAGGTGGATTGTTGGACGACGACTAGTATTTAGGACCTGTTACACGAATAGTACTCATGTAATACGGTATCACATTTATATATCGATCATGCATGTGCTAGTGCTATAACTACTTAGATTTTGAATAAGCATTACTGTGGCGAGTACAGAATAAATAGTAAATGATCAGATTGAACTGCTGTCAGGATCTTCTCTCCATATTTAGAGAATGAGGACAGAAATATTGATCTCTTCCACACGTTGACTGTAATAATTGAGTATGATACAACTTCTATAGGGGATATTATACAAGGAAAACAGCGGACTACTAACGAAAGAGGGAAATGGTCTAATTTATACTCCCTAGGATAAAAAAACAAACCGGATTGTAAATCCAATCGTCTCGAGGATTTATCCAAAGTCGCGTTTCAGGGGCTGGCGCTGTGTTTTCATTGTTTGTGGGTATACATTAGTTAGCAAATAGCGCCAGAAGGAACCAAAACGAAAGGCAGATCATTAACGAGGAATTTCGCATTTGTATCCGCGAGCACTGCACCTGGTTGGACTATGCACACAGGAAGAGTGGAAAGACGGGGGGGATCTCCCCACGTCACCCGTACTCGCAGAGTGTAGTGGCCAAATTTGTCTATAGTCTTGACCATTCTGGCTGCTCGAGACGGGAATCTAGCTCCTCCTGTGGTGAACCTCCAAGCCCCTTCCAGGGTGTCGCGCACCTGGCTCGGGGAACCAATAATCGTGCAGTCATTTTCAAGCTGTACTGCGGACAAAATAGCTGAAAATCCAAGATCCCCTATATCCACATACTTGAATTGGCGAAGTGCGAACATATTTGGTTTCGAGTTGGGAATGTCAATAACATTCAGAGAACGTTGATATTGATCTGCCGTTCGGGAAAATATCAAGAGTTTCCGGATGCACGGGATATAGGTGCCAGCTTGGTATGACATATGGAGAAAATGGGTTAGATTGATTGGCCGGTTCCTATCCACGAAGCAATGCGTGGTTTGGGTTTGACCACCTATCCCGCCTTGGATATCAAAGTTGACGACCAAGGAGCGAAGCTCGGGCGCTACACATTCCCGGGATATAGAGCCTTGTAAACGTGACCCTATGAATACGGGACAGAGGCGACCGAGGCGGATCCTGAGATACCTAACTCTACTGATAAACCTTGCGATAGCAGGGCACAAATGATCTTCTAACATATCATACACTTCGCATCCACCTGTGTCAATTTCCAGTTTGCGGCAGCTCTGAGGGAGAGAGTTGAGCAACACCGCAATTCCAGCAGCTGGAAAGCTCATCATGTACTCATCGGAGCCTGCGGGCGACACCAAAATATCATCATTGACATAGAGTGAAAAAGAGTTCAAGAACGGCATATCGCGAGTGATGACCCGACTCAGATGATGAAGTAGTAGGGTGGTCACTACGATGGGCTTAGCTAGGCGAAGGCTGGTGTTGCCATTGACATTGAGACGCGGAGTAGGGACAGGTTGCAAAGATACTGTTAAGGACACTGTAGGAAAATTGCCGAGCATTTTTTGGTTTGCTTGTTCAAGAAACGTCTTGAGATTGGAGTTCGTTAATACCACGACGGCCAATTGAATTCTTGAACCGATGTCATACCAGCCACGGCAGACTGTGAGGTAGGGAACAAAACCAGCCGCTGTGGTACTTTCACGTAGAAATGACAGTATACGTGCCAGAATGATAGCTTCCTTAGGCATCTCGTGTTTGGTTGTGACATCTAGCCAACAGGGAGGGTTTATATCGTACAACGGTTTCCTGTCGATCCCATCCTGCTGGCACTGGCCTTGGGCATTCTTATTGGGAGCGACCATTGTCACAAAGGAAGATAAAGGTCGATCAAGATGTTAATAGAGTAAATGTGACTCAGGGCATCCTCAGAGTGCCGTTGAGGCCTTGTTGTCTCATGCTGGGTAAAATGCATTGACCGCAACAGCAATTTCCAGGGAAAGAACATATCCAGAATATTCAAGGATTATGACAGTGAGAATGGCAGCTTACTCAGGGGTATTTGGCAGGTGAAGAGGAAGCTGCGGCTCACCATTGCTTGATAACTATGAAGATAATATTTTTAACGAATATCATTGCTGTAAGGACTTCAATAATCCTATTGTTAACCATATTCTAAGCCAAAATAATCGAAAATAATATGTAATAATAATTGCGGTTAACATTTCACTGTCCAGTCGATTATTTTGGAACCTCCTTTTTTTTTTAAAAAAAAAGAAGTATATTATCAACTCAGAAGAAATGATCCAATGCACAAAGCATATTCCAGACCGTGTACTCTGTGTGTGTGAGAGAGAGTGACCTGTCTCTGGACAGGGCGATTGTACTTCTCTCAGTTGACAGGCTTGCCTGTGCCAATGCGATTTAACCACGAGTCCATCCGTACTTTTGAAAAGTAGTTCAGGTGCACAGATACCGCATACAAAGTTCTACCTGTACTCCCTTCTCTGTACAACAAAACAAACTCCGGAGGGCGGCGTGCTCCAGAAGTTGGCTGTAGGGTGGGAGTAGGCGATGACAGCATCGGGCTTGACTTCAGGTAGAAATTCGAGATTTTACTCGCCGTTTAGCAAAGATGTTCCCAATGTCAGATTCCTTCATTGTTCTCGGGCAACCAATCAACGAGGCTCTACTGTGCAAACGACCGCTTAGCGATCGAAAAGAAAAGACCAACGAAAAGAAAAACAAATACAGAAAAAAAAGAAAATGGAAAAAACAAAAGCAGAATGAAACGGGTTTAGGCCAGAACGAGTTCTGGGCGATCCATATTTCAGCATTGTTGTGAGGCTCCGATTCGTTGATGCAAGGTTAGAGACTTTTTTATCGCTCCCTTGTCCTTCAGTTTTCTTTCGTGTCTGCACTCCCATACGTCGTCAGAACAAGAGAACAAAAGAGCAAGGGAACAAGAGTCAAGAAAAGCATATGAAAGCGGGGCGCTAGCGCGCTGTCCTAGTGGTGGATATGCATGCATTGCCAGCTCATCATCCAGACCCTGTCCCCATGCTAGACGCTCATTCGGTGTGTCCAACCGTAGCTGCAGCACTGTAACAGAGAGATGGTGGTGGGTGGAAGCGGAGGCTGCAGGAAAGAGAGAAGATACGGGGTACGGAGTACATGGATAGAATAGCAAAAAAAAAAAAAGTGACAGAGAGAGAGAGAGAGAAAGATAGAGAGAGAGCGAGGGAGGGAGCGACTTCTGCCGTCCCAGTGGTATACATGTATTGTTTCCGTTAGAGGGGTCAGACATGAAGCCTGAAGTTGGTTCGAGTTCCAACAGCAACGCAACAATATGGATGATGGAAATACGGATCCGAATCGATTCTGCATAGGCTTGCATTCTCATTCGTTGCATTGGGCCAACGACGTGGCAGAGCTGATCTGTGACCACATCCAGGACCCCTCCGCCCCCCAGCCAGACAGTATGCACGACGACGCAACAGGAGATGCAAATGTTCGTTTGTCAAAGTCGTGGTGGATCCAGACGTGAGACGCTCTGAAAACTCTGCTTGACAAGCTGGCTTGTCACATCATTGAATGTAGTCTGATTAGTGTCCGGAGCATATTATTTCAAACATGCATGCACTTGTACAAGTTAAATACTGAATGTTATCTGCAGAACGAGCCTGTAGTGGTTTACGGAGTCCACAACCCTGGCCCGGAGCAGGATCAAAGCAAATTTTCGTTACCAGGATCATTTTTGTATTGTTTGGGTTCCCTTTAGAGAAGCCTAACCGCGCCCTCAGCGCCCTTCTGTGTTCGATGGTTCCATGTTGGCCGCCGTTGAGTGGCCGCCCAGCATAGAATCAGGCGGTGAGAATGAGGTTGTTGCTGGGTTGCTGGTGATGATTCGCCTTGACGACACCGATATCTATCTAGATACTGAAGGAGAAGAAAAAGAATATCGGGAAATATTAGGAATAACCGTGAAGCAGGGCGGATTGTTGGATTTGGATTGTTGGATTGAGCTGGTCAATTGTCATGATGCCTGAACCAGGTCGCGATCTCACATGCATACAAAATAAATAATAAATAAATAGTTAATAAATAGTAGAAACCATGGCTGTTTTCCCCTTGCAACAGCATATATTAAACATCTCTAATTTAAGAAGAACAAGAGATAGAGTAATTAACAAAATCCCGTTAAGATTTATCTGCAGAGAAGAAGATACAAACACGCACACGATTAGTTACTACACCAGATATTTACGAAGCATCAAGTCGAACGCCTCTCTCTCGTTCTCTCTCTCTCTCTCTCTTTTCTCTTTCTTACTCTCTCTTCTCTCTATTCAATCTCAGCAAGATCAATATATCAAGAAATTAAGACAGTGCCTGGCATTAACTGCGCGCTGTCGCCCTGTTGTGCGCTCCACCTCCTGTTCTGTTCTCTCTGGCCTGCGAGATTCCAGCCTCTTTGACCCTTCTGGCCAACGCATCGCAACCCCACGTTGATCCGTCTTCAACCATTTTTAACGCTGCCCTTGCGTCCCTTGGATCGAAGCCCTCGCTGTCGCTCACTCCTTCTCTCTCTCTCGCACTTCGTCTAATATCTCTCCCTCTCTCTCTTCCTCTCTCGCTCTCGCTTCTTCTCTTTCTCCTGTTTTCTCTCTCCTCTTCTCTCTTCTCCTCCCGGACTGCATCACCCCGTATGTCGAACCAAGCCATGCGATAGGCTTGCTCAGCCTTCGTTCATTCTGTCATCTCGGGACTGAGTGTCTCGAGATCGATGGCTTTACTGTTGCTCATGGAAAGATGATCAGTTTTCAGCATGCCTGTCTTCCTTCGGTCCTGGCGTATGCTGCTGCCACAAGTATGTTATCTTGTCCTCTGTTCCGTCTACCTCTCTTTCTCTCTTTCTCCCACTTCCTTTTTCTCTTTATTTTCTTTTACTTTCCTTTTCCTTTTCTGTTTTCTCTGCCCTTTCTTTTTTTTTTCTTTCCTACCCTCTACTGTGAACTGTGCGCAATATATTTTGTTTTTAATCGACTGACTGGACACACACGATCTAGCTTTACCTCCATCCCCGATCGGCTCTCCATTGAGATGCTACACTCCCTCTGACGAAGAGGCTGACATTGGCTCCCCGACTCGTCTTCCGGAACTGTTGACCCCTCCAGATTCTGGATCACAGCAGGATGGTTCCACGCCTCGTACTGTTTCCATGGATCCAGAGCGGGATCACGCGCAGGTTCCAGATCTGAACACCCTATCAGACCCCATCAGTCCCCAGCACAACATGAACCCCGAAAATGACTCTGGAGCTGTACACGACGCAATAGATGACATAGTCGAGGATATTCCACCGAAAAAGGCCACCACCGCCGCTTTCCCCATGGTTCTTACATCTATATCCATAGCCCAGTTTGCCCGTCAGCTACAGCTTCGCGACTACTTGGATGCCCAAAGGCGTGCCAGTGTTCTCCGTTTCCGCGGACTTCATTTATCTATCCACCTTTCTACACGGCTTCGTCGGATTGTGACTACCGCTCAGAGAGGCCTCGTTGAAAGCTTTAAACTCCATGACAAGTCTGCCTTTGCTTCTATCTACAACGTAATCCATGATATACGCGAAGCTTGTGAATCCGTCACTGGACGCAGTACCCTGGAGCATGATCCCTTGTTTGGTTTGGTTCCCACATCCCTCAAAACTGGAGGATCGCAAGGTTTCACTGGAAAATTATCTGCCGACTCCAAAACAGACCTCTTAGCGATATTAACCTTAGTAAGGACCGATTCGCAGTTTCTTTTTCAATGTATCAGCAACCTGACTCCATCTCAATTGTCCGCTCTGGTCAGCCCGGTACACTCCCTGGACATTAGTAGCCCCAACCCCTCTCCCGATAGCTCGTCTAGAGGCCAATCTTCCTTTCTCAGGCGTAATGTTGCCCACTCTTCCGCCTTCAAAGACCATGCTTTGTCCTTTGAGCGAACTGACCCGCTCTCTCTCTTGCTTTGTAATGTTTATTCTACTACTCTGGACCCTAATTCTTCGGAGGCCAGATTGCGTTTAGACGTCTGGTCATCAACCTGTGCCAAATTGATATCCCATGGAGGCAGTGGAATGTATGGATTTGTCGGCCATTTACTCACATTATGGTCTGGATTTGGTGAATGGAAAGCAAAACCCAAGTTTGAGCTCTACTTAATGGATATCCTTCAAAATGGTGCCTTCCTGCTGGACCACCCTGGCTCTCATCCTGCGGACTCAGATGCTGACTTTTTCGACCCAATGACGACTGAACTGGCCGAGCAATTTTTTATAACTTCTGTTCAAGGTTTATTTGCAGTTTTGGATGATTCGGACGGTGGCTTCCCTGCTGCCGTACTTGAAATTGGTCAAGCCATTGTTAACAAGCTTGGCATGTCAGAGTCTCGCAGGCGATTCCTTGGTTATATATTTTATCAATGGTTGTTTTGCCAGTTTATACATACTGCTATATGTTTCCCTGAGGTTTGTTACCTTCTTCCAACCCCCGCTCCTATTTCTTCCTTCCCCTCTTTCTTTTTTGGGCCTTGTTAGAGCACTAACAGCTTTCTCAGACTCACGGTTTGCTCCTCGACTTTCATATCACAAAAGATGCGAGGGAACGGTTACTCAGACAGATCTCTCTATATGCGCAAGGCCAGGTCTCGCACATGCTCCATTCATCGTAAGTATTATTACTCCCATGATCAATCCTTGGTCACACCCACTAACTTGATAGTAACAACAGTCCACATTACTCCTACACCATCCCCGAAGTTAAAAAGCACGCCGAACGAATGTTATCTCATATTACCGATCCCATTATGCCCACAGCTGATGCTGCTTCTTCCACGCCTATTCATTCATCGCCTTCGAATGTTCATGACTATCATATCCCAGCTGGTCCGATTCTACTTCTATCATCCGCCGATATCTTGACCCTACTGGATACCTTCTTTCCCAGAATCCCCACGATCCCCCCTTCGCTCGATATTTTCCACCAGAACTCTTACCCCTCAACTCCGATTGCAAGTTATATTTCGCGATCTACTCGATCCTCGCCGCCATACAGCTCAAGGCTCCTTCGAGGACGATTTGAAACACCCAACGCTGGCCCGCCCACTACCGAAATGAGTTATCAAGATGCTACAAAGTCTTACTTTGTACGACCTCGCAACACTTCGGTACCAGAGTCTTCCGGAAGCAGAGTCACTCGCAATGCTGATCGCCTACGATATGAGCTTTTGGATATCAGGGAGGCAGAAGATCGACATGTTGGAGTCAATCCTGCCTATGAAGACTGGGCCATGTTTTCTGTACATGATGGGACGGTGGCTTGCTACTTGGTAGAGGAAGCTGGCCCAAACCCGCAAACAGCCTCGGAAAATACGCCTGAATACGAATTATTACAGCATCAAGATAAAGTTGAGGAGGCTCTGGTGAAATTAATCCAGGACTTTGATGTCTCGCAAACCGACTGCTTTGAACAACGAGCTTCATCTAATGTCTTGGAAAACAACATTAGCCTAAAGCGCTGGTTCATGCATGCCATGGCGAAATGCCAGCGCGGATCAGATTATATCGGCTCGCATTATTGGTGGGAGAGCTCACGGCTTTTAGGAAATGCTTATGCAACATATGGGCAACCCGAGGCTGATAATAAATACCTAACACCTATGTATGATACGGCAAAACGATCATCAGAGAAAGGCTCTGCCATTATTCAGACATGCGAACAGGCGTTCATCAATCTGAGGGGAAAGATGGAGCTGCTCCAGTCCCAAATATCCGATGCTTTGGACACTGTATCTCAGCTACGAAATAAAATGTGGTATGTTACTGATGTTAAAAACTCATTGCGTTATGAGGATGCGAAAAATGTGGCTCTTGCTCTGAAAACGATGTCTCTTGCCCAAGCTCTACAACCCACGCCGGAAACATCTGCAAAAGGCTCAACAAGGTCACTGGCCGGATCCTTTCTTCAGAAACCAGAAATCCAAGTCATGAACTATATGCGGGCTACACGGAGCCAAGGTGGCCCATTTAAGTTGGCTGACGAGCAGGTAGAAGTTACCAGAAAATGGTTACAACGCTCAGGCATTGATAATTTCTGTCGAGGCGAGGAAAGAATTCATCGATTCTGTTATGAGGTGAAAGCTAGCGTTAGCAAACTTGTAGGCGAAACGATGTACGATACACCTGTCCTGTGGTCAAGCGAACTCTACCAACGCGAACGATCGAAGTACGAGTCCTCTGGAGCTCGCCCACTCAGCGGAAGTCTTCGTCCCTCTAGCATTGCGAGCGAGGAATCCTTCGGTCAGGCGTTTGGAATGAGAACCTTGGACCAGTTGTTCCGACCCCTCAATGATACACCTTCATTGGCTCATAAGCTGTCCTTCCAGAGCGTCACCGAAGATAGATGGAGGTCGAGAGATTTGCACGGAGATACATCCTCTGTCGGTGACTCACCTGGCAAGACAACCGTATCTAACTCCACAACCGACTCGATCCTCCCGTTTTGGTCACCGATGCACACCCATGCTCAGTCAATCACCAGTGCTTCAAGTTTGAGATCTCGGCCCCCTTCGCTCTTTAGCGACAGCCAACCTCCAAAACGAACCGAACAAAATATTAGCCAAGGCAAAACAGTGTTCCTAGATGGTTTGAGACGAAGCTTGACAAGCTTGTTACTGAGTGACTTGGGGTGTCCGGTTTGGAGCTGCGGTTCTGAAACCGATGCCTGGTTCTCAGATTGCATGGAGCAAAAAAGGATCCAAAATCAAATGACCCAGCGGTCACGAATGGATAAGTTTCTGTCACAATGCAGAACTCCTTTAGCTCACCGTCGTGAAAGTGCGATTATTCGTGGTCAAAGGCAGGAATTACGCCGCACTTGCTCCACCCCGATATTAAGAAATAGCCAGCCCATCAAATCTAGATCCGAAACCGCTGACGAAAGGCTCCAAGAAGAAGACAATTTTGATTATGATGACGCTTTCAAACATCTCATGGAGAAATTTACCCGACCTGCTAGTCCATTTGTTAAACTTGAGGCTTTACATGTCATGTGGACATTGGTGGTGACATCGTTGAACTCCGACACATCTGCCTCGTATACCGAATCACGATTCCCATCGTCTATTGACACCAACTCCAGACGCAACAGTGTGCCAGCCGACCGGAAATGGCCTGACCATAATGAAGACCAAACACCTACTCCGTCTTCACCCGGCTTCGTTCCCAGCGGTGCACCCTCTGGATTTGCTATCAACTCACCAACGCACGAAGTCCGGATCACAAATGCACTTCGGGACCTAATCCAGAAACTCAGACCTCGTACCATATTCCGAGACCTACAATTTATCGCTGCATTTGTACCTTCCGAGATCTTAAACAAGACCGAGAGCGGGACAGCGTTTCTCCAGTTCGGGCTTGCGGCGCTGAAATTGAAAGACGAGGTATGCAATAGTATGGTCGAGATCGCCGATAAGATTGTCTGCCAGGAGCTAGCAATGCGACAAAACCGACACTTACATCCTGACTTCTCCATGAGAGCCGGAAATGGTATTAAAGATGCGGCAAATATGTGGATTATTACCGCGCGGGAGGGAAATGCTGTTGCCCAACGCGAGTTGGCGATATTATACCTGACTCACCCGCACCTCTTGCGGCCTGTGACCTTACCCCTTACCAAGCCTGGAGACACGTTCAAGGCTGAGATGATGTATCGACGGGATCGAGATTCCAAATCAGATCCGCTGAACATGTGCCTTGCCTTGCACTGGATGCAGTTATCTGCCGCTGGAGGGGATGAACTTGCGAAGAACAGGCTACGTGAGCGAGCGGAGTTTGAATCTCTTGTTTGAACTGAACCGCTTACTTTGATTTCGGACCTTTTTTTTTGTTTATGTCAATATTATATATACCTATACCATCTGTCGTTCGTATCCTTCTTTGGGTGTAATTTTTTTGTGGATTTACCTTTTTTTTTGTTTCGATGATACCTCCTCCCGCCGCTGTTCCTTTGTTTTTCTTTTTTTCTTTTCTTTTCTTCTCTATACTCCTTCCTTTCTTTCTTCCCTTTTATGTGCCAAACACTGTATTATCTGATTATCGGCTGAGCGTTCTCTAAATGGAATCGGTTTTTTTTTCCTTCCCACCAATAAAAAAGTTAAATGGGATAGCTACGAGATCCCAAGCTCCAGTTGTCAGTTGTTTTGTCAGTTAGTTTCTATTTCTATTGGCTGTAACTACATAGCTAAAGACCTAGATTTTCCCTCAATGCTAACTATCCTAACCCACGACAACTCGAGGTAAAATATCTTTTAACATCTAAGGACTTTTTGGGACAGTTTACTAATTACTAGTTATCTTTAAAATAGTTTTCAATCTGTAGAATATGCATATTATTTCGACTAACTAATTAGTCCATTCCATTCTTCATGTACAGAGTAGACAATGAGTTTTGGTCCCATGAGGCGAACATGACAAGAGATTGTTTGAGATAAATTCACCACAGATAGAAAGAAAGGGGCCACTGACCAGAAATCTATGTTTCATCCATTAGTTAGAGAGTCTTGAAATGAAATAGGTCTTGTTCTTGTTCTATCTTGGTGAACTGAGTGATCCTACAAACTACGTCATGACCTGATGGCCAAACCTACCACCCCCACGTGAGCTGTCCTCAGGGCTCGCTGAATCAAAAGACACTTGAAAGTCGCCTGTAGAACCTTGGTGATTTCGTTTTTTTTTTTTTTTTTTTTTAATACTCTCAATCTCTGCTGTACGAACTCGGAATCCTGGATACTGTATCTATTTTGGGTGTGTCTAACGGCTTTGTAGCACGAAGAAACGATCCCACAGAGTGACTGTCGCGAGAACTCTAGTTTCCCCGCCAACTCGCCTCTCCAGATTATTATCCCCCTTCCCTATCAAGTAAGTTGTCCCAGCCACGGGTTTTTGCTATTGAATACATCTGATAGTATATTAATTTGG
This sequence comes from Myotisia sp. PD_48, assembly GCA_032988175.1. Taxonomy (NCBI): domain Eukaryota; kingdom Fungi; phylum Ascomycota; class Eurotiomycetes; order Onygenales; genus Myotisia; species Myotisia sp. PD_48. The sequence goes on from JANTQB010000161.1 coordinate 13,920, forward strand.
AGCAGATTAAGAACCAACAGGCCTCATGCTCCAAGATCAAGCATCGACGAACCTGCGTAGCGGGCAGGCGAGTCGACCAAAAGGTAGGTACAATCTATTTTTGAAAGTATGGTACTTTTTTATTGGGTGATTCGCGGAGAACTAATAGCGAGATCATTTCCTAGGGATCCTCAAACATCCCTCATCAGGAGGTCTAAGCATCTCTCCCCCCCAGGAGTCGCCCACCGGATTATCACTCCAAGAATATAGAGCAATAACTGTACAAAACACGTTGCAAAATGCTGGCCGTACAGGCAGTCATAAAAGCCGACGAAATACCGGTTCATCTTCCTACAAATCTGCTGCGAATCCCATGACAATTGATACAGATGAGAATGCGCAGCGGTTAAAATGGGACGAGGCCAATTTATATCTCACCGAACAAGATCGAAGTTCTACCATGAAAATAGACGAGCCCAAAACACCGTACGCACCCACATTCAACTATATGGATGAAGCCGACGATGATGACGACGACATCGATGAAGCTGCCATGATAGATAATGTAGGAATTTCCCCTCGTGAAGTGACGGTAGATGAGCTAGATTTAGCACAGGGTAAAGTGAAGGAGAGCCATGATGCCCGCCGAATGCGAGAAGCAGATATACCTGATTTAGAACTAGGGGAAGCGAACGAGGCGCTGTTGCGGGGCTTGGCGGCGAGCGGTGAGACAGGTAGAATTACAAGAGAACGCAGCGTAAGCATAGAGAGTGCTGGAAAACGCGTTAGCGTTGGCGAGGAAATGGATGAAGGGGAAGAGGGCGAGGACGAACTCAAGAAGCATGAGGACTTTGAGAAGAAACGCAAGCAGCATTATGAAATGACCGGAATTAAGGGGCTACTAGGGTAAGTTCTCTCTCCTTTTCCCTTTTGTAAAAAAAGTGGGATTGGAGGGATACTGATCTGATATGATAAATAGGCATCCCGAGGAACTCGATGTTGAAGATGACGAGGATGATGACGAGGATTCCGCTGGTCCAAAACAACCCCCTGACGTCCCGAAAATCCCTGAACATTTCAAGCAAGCCTGAAATTGAATATCTATTATTTATTTCATTTGCTTGCATACTATGTTTAGAATTTGACTGGTTAGTTATATACCTGGGTGGTACTTTTTTGTATATATGTTTTTTTTCCCTTTTATTTTCCTTTCTCTTCTTTTCTTATTCTTTTTGCGAGTGTTTGTGATGAACGTAGTACCAAGATGGAAATATGATGTTGTATGTATGCATGGATTCCATATGTATTATTCTAGGATATATATGCTTGGTTCTGATGAATTATACCCTATACACTATCCACCTCTTCTTCTAGGAAATCTCTGCGATGTGAAGCATGTAGAACAAGAAGCGGATTGATAATTCGTTGAGACCTCATTTTCAGCTAAATATCTGCGCATACAACCAACCTGTTCTGATTGTTGGTGACAGTCATGAATAGAATATCTGGGTTAATATTTGATAAGAAAAGGATCCATACTCCAGGAAACCCTAGATAGAGAGAGTGAGAGTCTGGTTTGTGTCACAAAGTACTCTGTAAAACTATTCTCATGCTTGTATCCAAGGCGTGGCAGACTATGTTTGGGTGATTCTTATTCTCTATAAGCTACCTAAGTTATGTGATACCTTGCCATTTCTTGATTTGCGTGTTCAATGAATTCCTAGTCTATACCATTGCCTACTGCTTCCTCCTAGTCTGTTAGGATCCCATTACCTTCTTAATATTATCTGTAACCAAGCTGGGGTTCTGATCAACCCTACCTTCCACAGGTGTTTTATGGAAGATTATTTAGTTCTAGTCGGATTAGGAATTTTGTTTTACTCTTTAAGTACTCTGTACAGCACTTCTTCTGAGTTACTTAAGAAATAATAGTAGAATTCTTGAATTGGCAGTTTTGTATGGAGTTGTCTAACGTGGAGATTGGCAATAGGGGTTCTCACAAGGCGGGTGGGGATAGCCCCTTTTCGTACCATATTAAAGTCTGGGTGATTTGCATACATAGATAAAAAGCCCAATGGAGGAATAAGTACTCCGTAGAAAGGTCTGATAGATGCTTTTCTCATATAGAAATATTGAATTGATCCGAGCTTACTCCATTTACTCTGGGTATTGGTTAGTTATATCGTCACTTTGAAACTCCAATAACTTACGAACTGCTCCGTATGAAGAGTTGAAAGCCGTTGTTCTAGCCCAGTGCAGGGGGTGTGGAATATTTAGTAACATGGGAGGCTCCATGGCAGCAACTTGGCAATGCTTCAAGACTATAGATTACTGCAGAGTACTCCGTAGTCTGTTAACCATGTACAGTTAGTTAATTGCTTGACAAGTGGGTGGGTATATGGGCGTTGCTGTGCTTCTTCCAGTTGTTTCTTTTTTTTACCTCTTTTTCTTTTTCTTTTTTTTTTCTTTTCATGTTTTCAATTTTTTCAATTTTTTTTTTGGCGTGTTGGTTTGTTTTGCTTGTCCTCCTCCTTTCCTTCCCCCAAACCATCGCAAAACAAACTGATCTCTTTCTGTCTCTCCCTCCTCTCTCTTCCTTCTGCTCAACTCTCCCTCAAATCTTCACCTCAACTTTCTCCAGACTCTCTCATAACGTGACATCCGCAACAGCAAAATCTGTTTATCCGAGCTGGCAACGTGACTTTGTCTCACCAAACACCTAATTAGGTAAGGGAAGGTCTCTCTCTCTCTCATACTCACTCACTCACTCACAGTCCCTCATCTCCCTCCCTCCCTCTCTCTCAACTAAGTTATCCTGCTTTTCACATTGAATGACTTTAACTACCTGTAAGATACTGACTCTGAGCAATCATGGGCTATCCTAGAACCCAAACAAACCCCTTTATCTACGTGATCTTCCATCCTCTGTGGAGTCATCATGGAGAAGTCTGAGACCCAGAACGCGCAGCCTGCTGCTCCAGTAGCCACTGCCACCGAAACCCAGGAGAATGGTGTGCAGCAGCCTATCCTCGTGGCCGCACCTGGGGCTGATGCTCCCACCGAGACCAAGCAGGTTGAAAATGGAACCGAGACTCTACCCCAACCTCCAGCTGCGAAGGCAGATGAAGCTCAGCAAAAGGAGGTGAGCACGGGCGAAGAGGCCCAGACAGCAGCCGCGGTGCAAGACAAGGCAGAAGAACCACCAGTGGACAACCGTCCTGAGTACCTGATCAAGAACCCCGCCCTTGCAGAGTTCTTCGAACACCTGCCAACAATCCTTGAAAAGACTGGACACAACGAAATGTGGGGTGTGCCTCTCAAGGATTCCGATCATGTTCCGACTGTCAACACTTTAATCAAGTTCCTTCGTGCTAATGAAGGGAATGTTCGAACTGCTGAAGAACAGCTCACCAAGGCCCTGGAATGGCGCAAGACTATGGACCCTCTTTCCATAGTTGAAAACATGCAATTCCCTTCTAGCAAATACAAGAACCTCGGATATGTCACCACCTACAGTGATGAACAGGACGCGAAGAGTATCTGGACTTGGAACATTTATGGTGCTGTTAAAAATATTGATGCCACTTTCGGTGATCTCGACGAGTAAGTCACGCGTTTATTTTTCCCCCTCTGCTTCCTCAACACTATCAAACCTCAAATCGCGTCTGAAATAGCCATTAAAGATATTTTAAAAAAAAATGTGCCATTAAATAACATCCGTGTATAGGTTTATCAAATGGCGCGTCGCGCTCATGGAGCTTTCCGTTCGCGAACTAAACTTGGCAGAAGCAACAACTGTCATCGACTACAACGGGGAAGATCCATACCAGATGTACCAAGTCCATGACTACCAGAACGTCAGCTTCCTCCGCATGAGCCCTACCGTTCGCAATGCATCCCGCGAAACCATCAGCGTGTTTAGCATGGCCTACCCCGAGCTCCTGAGAGAGAAGTTCTTTGTCAACGTCCCAGTTGTCATGGGATGGGTGTTTACTGCCCTGAAGGTCTTCTTGAGCAAGAACACCATTCGCAAGTTCCACCCCATCACCAACGGCGTCAATCTTGCCCGTGAAAACAAGGCAATTGGCGGCTCAATGCCGAAGTCCTACGGTGGAAATGGCCCCGAGCTGGCATATGGTGCTACGACCGTATCCCTCGTGGATGATACCCCTGAACCGGAAGCAACTGAGCCACAGCCAGCTGAAAATGCCGTTGAGAATCCCGCGCCTGAAAACGCCAAGAAGGATGAACCACAGGTGGAAGCAGCTCCTACCACTTCAGCCGAACCTGCTAAGCCTGTCGAAAATACCGAACAGCCAGCTACTGCTGCCAAGCCCGAAGAGACTGCACCAGCAACTAAATAGATCACCCCAGTCCCCCCAAAATTTTTCTAAGTGCCCAAAAAAACACTGATATTTTAATGTACATCGGCAATAGCTACAAGCGGGTATTCGTAATCCTATGGCTTTGGGGTCGTTAGGAACCGAACACACTGGAGTACCTGAACTAGAGACAATGTTTGATAGCTGTTGGCCGGTTGGTTGGTGAACTTGATTTTGCTTGATACCATGAGATCTCCTCTCCTTAATTGCCCCAAAAGCACTGTTTAGATGAGATGAGAGGTCACATAAGTTTTGTTCTTGTTTTCATTTTTATTCTTTTTTTCTCCCTTTCTCCCCCTCATTAGTGATACCATACATTCTTATTCAGTCATGATCTCTCTCTGACCTGATAGGGGTTGCTGCAACATTTAGTTGTTTAGATAGCAGCCAGACAGTTTAGAAATTAATTCCTAGGGAGTATAAAATAGTTTGCTGGTTACAGATCCCAAGTAAATGTTTTTTTAAGCAGGAAACAAATAATAAGGTTGGTTAGTGCTGGAACAAGGGGAAGCTTCGCTACGGTGGGCAAGTTGCACCTCAACCGCATCCAAAGAGCTTGGAAGAGTGAATGGTGAACATAACAAGGTCCGTAGTCAGTTATTATTTAGTCCAACACTCCTCTGTTCTTTCTCTCTTTCTTTTTTTCTCTTTCACATTTTCTCACTCCCCCTTCTTTCTTCCCCTCTCTAATAAAGATGAGAGAAAATGTCACTCTGGAACCCAGATAACATACGCGACGTCGCCGAGTCAGTGGGTATCGGCTCCATCAACGACGACGTGATCGAAAACCTTTCCCGTGATGTAGAATACCGCATCTCACAAGTATTAGAAGAGGCGCTGAAGTTTATGAAGCATGGTAAACGCACCCTGCTTACCACCGGAGACGTTGCCAATGCGCTGAGAGTGCTGGATATCGAACCCCTCTATGGATATGAGTCTGCACGCCCGCTGAAATTCGGAGAGGCGACGATAGGGCCAGGTCAGCCACTGTTTTATGTCGAGGATGACGAGGTGGATTTTGAGAAGTTGATTAATGCGCCATTGGCGAAGGTCCCGCGAGAAATATCTTTTACAGGTGGGGATTCATTTCATACTTCCATTTTTGATTTCCGATCTACTATCTGTCGATATCTATTCTATGAAGCAAGGCTAACCTATATCTTAATTTTTTTTTTTTTAAAAAAAAATAGCACATTGGCTCGCTGTCGAAGGAGTACAACCTACTATACCTCAGAATCCCACCGCCGCCGACTCCCGACATCTCGAACTCGTTTCAAAAGGACCGAACGCCAATGCAAATCTGGCTGCGATGAGTGGGAATGATAATGTCAGCGTGAAACCGTTAGTAAAACATATTCTGTCGAACGAGTTGCAGCTTTATTTCGAAAAGGTGTGCAATGCATTTCTGGACGAGTCGAATGCAGAGTATCGGACTTCGGCGTTTTCAAGCTTAAAAGAAGACCCAGGCTTGCATCAATTAGTTCCTTATTTCGTGCAGTTTATTTCGGAGAAGGTCACACATGGCATGAAGGATATCTTCGTCTTGACACAGGTGATGCATATGATAGAGGCCATAATACAAAACCGAAGTCTATATGTTGATCCATATGTGGCATCCATCATCCCGCCTGTTTTAACATGCTTGATAGGACGGCAGCTGGGAAATACCAACGATGCAGTGGACCATTTCGTCCTACGAGACCTCGCGGCTTCGTTAATTGGACTAATCACGAAGAAATATGCCCATTCATCACACACGTTAACCTCCCGGCTAGCCAGGACCTTCCTAAAGACATTTCTGGACCCAAGCAAGACATTTGGGGCGCATTACGGGGCGATAATCGGGCTACAATCCATTGGAGGGCCGGACGTCGTTCGGGAACTAATCATTCCCAATCTCCCGACCTATGAGGTGGTCCTCAAGGATGCTGTGACAGACGAAGGTCTACGAAAAGCAGAGGCTGAAAAGGTGACTGCGGTGCTAATAGCGGTTTTGTCAACATTGCAGGACCGGTCGCGGCCACAGGTCAACGGGTACTCGCGGGTATCGGACGAGGCCTTGAACCAGCAGCTTGGAGGGATGATTGGAGAGTTTCTGGCGTCAAGAATAATTGAGTCTGGTCAGGCAGGGCTTGCCAGCGCAATCTTGGGAGCACGTTAAAACCGCCAGCAAGCTGGTCGATTAATTAATATCCCTGTGGTGTGTGTGTGAATGGAGTTTTTCAGATTTTTTTTCTTTCTTACTTAGCCACCGGGAGAACGGCGTTGATTTATTGACTATTCTGTTATATTACATCTACTTTACTACAATATTACTTCTACTATATTACCTCTATTTTTATACGTTCCAAGGGTAAAAAGTTATTATGATGATGATGGCATCGTCGGGCCGGTTTTAGCGTGGGATGACATGCATGGCCGTGTACAGTAAGCGTATTACGGCCGTCACAAATTACAACCACACAAGAAATTTTTATTTAGTTCAAACAAAAAAGCAGCACGACGATCTCCCTCTTTTTCTTCTCCTTCTTCCTTCTTGACATCCTCGTCTTTCTCTTCTTCACTGATTCATATGAAGACCCATCTCACTCTGATCGTGTGAATCAATCCCAAGGCTGATTCGTTACTAGCCAACCCAACAACTCCCGCCTCTTGATACTTTCCAAAGTCGTTTCCTCCCTCTTGTCGTGGGTATGAACTGACCCAACCTTTCCTGACTCCGAAGAGCATATCGGCTTTCGCTCCATGAGTAGCAAGGATCTTCTACGTTTCCTCTCGAAGCCTGCAAAGTGAGTTGCCTTAATTTTATTTTTCTTTCACGTCTTTTCGCCAGCTGAGGGATTACCATTACTCCTTGTCAAATCCCTTAATACCCCTCCCCCCTCCCAAACACACAACAACTTTTTTTCCCTTCTTTTCTTTTCATATGGTTAATCCAGCACCATTGGGCTGGAGAGTTTTTATATAGCTAACATATCGATAACTTAGACCCCGATAACACCCCTCTTGAACCCTTTAGAACAAGTCCTGTTCTTTATCTTATAAACCAACCCGAGCCCATAACCGCCTGTGATTACACAGATTTTCACCGCCTTCCTTCCTTCACTCCCTTTATTCACACCCAATTAAGCAGATATCCTCTTCTGCTAGACCCGATACTTTCACCGGTATCGGTATCTGTCAGTTCGAGGCCTCCTAGTCTGTTCATCATTCCCGGGTGCAACGTCTTCATCCTCCCCCTCTCCGCCCGACCTCCCTAACACCGCCGAAAACGGTGTTTTAGAATCAAAATATCCCCGTGTTTTGCTGGAAGTCCACCAGCCATATCTCGGGCCTTCTCTTCTCAGGCGAACACCGCATTGTTCGTCTGGGTGGCAGATTGTGCTTCAAGATCTCGCCCATCTTAGCAATTACTGCATCTAGTTTCCACTAATAACGACAACAACAAAAACAACACAACAAAATTAGTACCTTTTTTTTTGTTGGAAAATAAAAAACCCACCCTGCCAGAGTGCCCAGTTAATTGTTTCTCGCTACGGAGATGGTCCCAATTTCGATTCCCAACAATTATACTACATCCCCGTCTTCGTTTGTGGGAACACCGGCGTTGACAATTAATCATGTAGCCACTCTTGGCCTTGATTCGACCAATGCCTTTGAAGGTGCGATACGACCCGAACAAAACAAGAAAAATCTATAATTTTACTAACGACTTCAAAAAATCAATAGGCCCGGAAAAGCTCTTAGAAGTATGGTTTAGTGCGTCTCCTGAAGATCTCTCCGGCACCTCGGTACCTGAGGGTTTGAAGGCTGTGCCATCAGAGGTCTGGAAGAGTATGCTTGACTTGGTCAATTGCCAAGTATTGTCGATCGTCGAATCCGATGACGTTGACGCCTATCTACTCTCTGAGTCGAGCATGTTTGTTTTCGCCCACAAGTTGATCCTCAAGACCTGTGGCACAACCACTCTTCTGCATGGCCTGCCTCGCATTCTCGAAATTGCAGCTCTTTATGCCGGTTTTCCAAAATGCAGCCCCCCAATGGTGGGAGGCATTTCAACTGCTGCTGCCCCGTACCGAGTATTTTACAGTCGCAAGAATTTCCTATTCCCTGAACGCCAGCGTGGGCCCCATCGTAGCTGGAGGGACGAGGTGAGAGCAATGGACAAATTGTTTCAAGGAGGGAGTGCTTATATGATCGGAAAAATGAATGGCGAGCATTGGTATCTGTATCTTACCGAGCCATTTACCGAGTTGACGCCGCCATCTTCTCCCACCCACGATACAAAGATCAAAACTATGAGTTTTCCTGACCCCGTTGATCACAGATCATTGGGCCGGTCTGGCTGCGATGAAAATGATGAAACGTTGGAGATACTGATGACCGATCTAGATGAGGAGAATGCTAAGCAATTCTATCTCAACCATGCGAGTGCGGTCGCAGAAGATCGTCATCGGTGTCGTGACAACGACGAGTCTGGCGACAGTTTCGATGTTTTCAGCAACAATTCTTCGGACAACAGTGATGTTGGTTCGGACGGCGGTAACTCGCTCCCATCGGAACTTAGCAGCGAAGGGCACGCCCTGGGCACTGTCGTGAGCGAATCCTGTGGTCTGGCCAATCTTTACCCTCCCAGCAAATACCCTGACTCTCGAATCGATGCGTACCTATTCTCTCCCTGCGGCTTCTCGGCCAATGGAGTCGTCCCCGCGCCTGACGGTAAATCCGGTACTCACTACTTTACCGTCCATGTGACGCCAGAGCCTCACTGTTCGTATGCATCCTTTGAAACCAACGTCCCCCACTCACAATCGGGACGCGAGACCGCCGATATCGTCCTTCATGCCGTCGACATCTTTAAACCAGCTCGCTTTAGCGTGACTCTGTTCGAGGCCAAGGTTGCTGCGTACCCAGCTACCGCCAAGGGGGCGACAAATGGAGATGAAATTGATTATTTGACTGAGGTGGGAAGACTTCAACGCCAAACTGCCCTTCGCAACACTAAAATGGATCATATCCCTGGATACCGTCGAGTCGATCGCATCGTTCATGATCTAGATGGGTACGACCTTGTTTTCCGCTATTATGAGCGCAACGATTGGCGCGGGGGAGCCCCCCGTCTTGGAGAGAGCGAATGATATTCTTATTTTATGTTGACTAGTTATTGTTTTTCTGTGTTATTTTTGCAAACATGGCATGATTACCCTATAATATATACCTTCTTAACAGTCATTACGGCCAATTGATATTGATACCTCTTTTCTATCGCCTTTTCTCTGACTCCTTCAATTGTTCTGTCTAGTATTATCAGAAAAATAAACCTTAGTAAAAGTGTTGATCACATGATCACATTGTTGTGAGTTATTCCATTTAGTGCGAGCAACCAGAATCAGTGAACAAGAGAGCCAGTTGATCAAATAAGAAAAAAAATGCAGGACGCTAAGTTCTTTGGCAGGATATATATTTTAGCCCCTCTCACTTGAATTATCTCTTTCCTGTCAACCTCCTCCTCCCCTTATTTTTTTCGCTTTACTTCTTCTGCTGGCAGAAGAGTACCTCAAATCTACCACCAAGCTCAAGCTCACCACATCGATATATTCATATGGTGACCATGTCTCTTTCGCCACCCCCAGTTTCACTTAGTTTGCCTATGCCAAACCAGAAGAAGCGACTATCAGTAGCATCAGGCGCTTCGTCTTCTACCCAAGCGTCGAAACGACCGCGAACCCATCCCTTGCGACAAACGTCATTTCCAACATCCGCAGACCATGATCCTAGAGTATATAGCGGCGCTGTTAGCACCAGATCCGATGTCGAAGCAGGAAGCATAACAGGCAGTTTTACAGGATCATTTGCGGAGAGTTTTGAAGGTGGCAGCACAACTGGTGGAGCAAGGGGTCGGAAGAGGAAATATAAGAAGGACAAGGATGCCGAGGGCAGTGTAAAAGGAAGTCGTGCCAGCAGACGTAGAAAAGATGGTACGGCTCAATCTGTGAAAGGGGACGCTGCGGCTGCTGGTGAAGAAGAGGTAGTTGATGATGAAGAGTTTGAGGATGCGGAGGTTGAAGAAGTAGGGGATAATGAGGCGCCGATCGATGCGGATGCCGAAAAGAAAAATCTCGCGTATGTTGTTTTCAATCTTTCTTACTTTATAGAACTTGGGGATCGTGGGGGATGCTAAATATGGATGCGGGGACTTCTAGTATATTGATGGATGCCCTGTCTCCGGAACAGTCTGCCCGATACGATTTTTTCAAGCGCGCCAAATTGAACAAGCCTACTCTGAGAAGAATCGTCAATCACACTTTATCCCAGTCCGTTCCGCCTAATGTCGTCACTACGATTGGTGGATATACGAAAGTGTTCATTGGAGAAATCATCGAAAAGGCACGAACCGTACAACAGGAATGGGCCGATGCCATGGATCTAAGTGCCCTCGCAGAATATGAGGCGAAAGAAACAGAGCGCCTGATAAAACAACAGGAAAAACTGGATGCCCTCGCGCCACAGTCTATTGAACAAACACCAACGCAACCATCACAATCACAAACTCAACCTCCTCCCATAGTACCTTCACCTGAATCATCCGAAAAAGAGCCGCCTCAAGAAAATGGCCTGGCTGTTGCTGATCAACCAACTAGCCAAGGCGTCTCACCTCTCAGCACACTTGGGCCTACAACACCGACGCTTTCCCCTGGGCTAGCTGATAAAAATGGTGTTGTCGAGGAAGAGCAGAAGCCTTTCAAGTTCCCCCCGAATCCGCATCGAGGGCCGCTTCTCCCCTCGCATATCCGTGAAGCCCTACGGCGATACAAACTAAGTGCTGAAGGAGGCAATGTTGGATTTTCGGGGCTTAGTTTGAATGGATATGGTGTAAAGGGGCCATTCGCGTGGAGTACAAAGGGTGTGGGCGGGAGAAGGCTGTTCCACTAAGCTCTGCATATTATTCTTTGTTTAGTTCTCCATTTACGGCGCTAGTCAGCATATCCGGTGTTTTGGGCTCTCGTTTTATATGGTGCATGAGGGTTCTATAATATATAACTTGGAGTTTTTTTTTTTTTTTCATTTCTCGTTTTCCTCATGATATGTAACTGGTAACTGGATATCCAAACTAAACCCAATACCCGGATTTCGTACTGATATATTCTCATCCGGATTCGACTTCTATTGTCCGAGATAAACAAGAGGATTCTATTAAAATATTGTACATATGATACAGATATGAAGCAGAGAACCAGATAGAACAAGATCTTTAGTGTAGGAACAACGCAAGAATCCACCTCCGCACGCCTTGAAATGAGAAGTTCGATGTTTTTCTTAATTGAAAAAAACCCCCTATAGTATGCCAATATTCGCCCCTTTGATTTCTTATACATCGATTTTGGTGCTCTCTGCATTCCCAAGAATGATTATTCTTGCTTTATTGTTGACGTTGATTTCCGTTTTTTCAAAAATTCGGCTCGGAGTTGTTGATTCTTCAAGTCGCGTTCAGCTCTCAGCTCAGCCCTTCGACGCTCTTCATACGCAGCTGCATTTTCAAGCTCCTTCTTGGTGAGCCTGGGTTTGGCGCCATCGGCTTCGGGTTTATCTCCAGTTAGACTTTCCATTTTGTCCCTGGCTTCTTTCACGGTGTCATTAAATGTCGATTTGGCACCGTCTATCACGCGGTCAATGGCACTGATCTTTGGGGCTGGCGTTTCGACGGCGTTGGAAGGTGTGGCTGTCGTTGTGATAGTGCGAATTCGACTGATAGGTTCGGAGGGCCCAGTTGAGGCTTTGGGTATTTGGGCCATACCGACAAGGTTGCGGAAACTAGGGTTGGTGAAAAGGAAGGCTTGCGAACAGGATATTATTCCAGTGGTGATGAAGTAGGCCTGTAGGATTGCGGGCATGAAAGCCATGGTGACGGCTGTCGCAGGGGGGAAAACATATAGCATAATTTTACCCATTGGGGTGTCCTTTATATTTGACGACCCAGTGTCACCACCACGCTATTGTACGAGATTAGAACATGTTAATGAATCAAATTAACCATATGGGATTTGTTTTTAGGGCAACTAACCATGAAAGCAAGGTACATCATACCGCCCGTGGCTACTGGAAGAATAAATAAAGGGTCTGGAATTGTTAGATCAGTAATCCATAGAAAGGCTTCATTATCCAGGGTCGGAACTGGTAAATTGGCCATTCCACGCAAGACCCTAAAGCAGGCAAAACCGAATGGGATCTGCAGCAAGGGAACCATCGCCTTCCATGGTTTTAACCCTTCCTCACGGTGAATTGAAGCAAGCTCTTGCTTCGCTTGTAATGCGCCTATATTATCGCTTTCACGAGCACAATGTAGCATCCGCTCTCGAATTGGTGTGAGGCGAGGCTTTAATTGCTGAAGCTTGACCGAGGTATCTGAAGCCCCAATCATCGACTTGAATAGTATCGCTCTGATAATAACTGCGATAGCAATGGCGGAGCCCCACCATGGCAAGCCACCATATATATGCAATGTTTCGAGAAGGGTTTGGACGAGTGAGGACGGTCCCCATCCGTAGTCCAGCCCTAGCTCCTTCAGGTATCCCATTTGTTCAGGGATGCGAGAAAGATCGATGTCGGCAAGCTGGTCGCCTAGCGCATCGGTCGATGTCAGTGCATTGGTACTAGTTGCAGCATCGGTTGGAGCAGATGCAGAGGGAAGAGAAGAATTTGTGGTCGTGGAGGATGAAGCGAAGCGGGTGGAAGCTTTGGATGGGAAGGAGCTTCTAGGTGGATAGTTTGAGCGCAAAGGCGTAATATTCCACCCAATTAATAGGCCTGATCGAATGTGAACATTGTTCCTTACACCGAGGGACGAAAACTAGTTGGCAATCGAGTTAGTTAGCTGACTGGATTGACATGTTCGAATATTTTCCTGCCGTTCCTCGTACCTGTCTTCGAGCACTTATGCTGGCTGCAGCTCGAGAAGAGGAATGGCAGGCCACTGTGCCAGAGCGCATTAATCCTTTCCCGGCCAGCATTTTGAAATAGATTTCAAATGATCGTGGGTTGGTATATTGCGACTAGAAGAGCCCGGGTTGATGTGAGGAAGAAAAAAAAAAGGTTTGGTAGGGTTTTGAACTCCACCCTCCGTAACTAACGGACCTCCCTCTCCCCTACTTATCTTGAGTATGGGGTATGTGCCAAGTTACGCAGCGAGGTTTTAAATATTTTTTTTTAAATCGGCTGAAGTAAGAAATAGTAATTTTTTACTTGGGAGAACACTTGGTTATCATTATTTTTGCCCCCGGATGGACTATTATAGCTATAGAATATATAGGTCTGAATAATTAGGCCTCAACCAAAGCCAGGGAGAAAGTAAAACAGGATTATTACATGCTGGGCATTATGTTAAAGGACCATGACTTTTTGGTGCCAATCCTCCACATTTTAATCCGAATCTGCGGTTAGGCACAAACAACAAGCACCAACTCAATCGTTGGAACTTCGGTCACCAGGCGTAGGCGGTTCTCGTGAAGGTGTATAGTTGGATAGGTGTTTCATGATAAACCCTCACAGATACTGAAGACTCTATGGCCACATATCTCTCTATCGCACGAAGAGGAAGGTCGTGGAAAAGTGTATTTATTCTAATGACGCTGCACTATCTAAATCAAATCCGTCTCCCCGTGAAAATCGACGTCGAGGAGCTTCACCAGGATCGATTCCGGCTCCAGCAGGTCTTTGCGTTCTTCGATAAGTTGGGAATATCTAGAAGTAGGCATACATTAGCATGAGCATCGAGAGAACTGAAATAATGCATGAAGGCATGGGTTCTCCCTAACCTTAGTATTAGACCAGCCTAGTCGGAATGCAGCCTCATGTGCAAATAGTTCACCAAAACCCAGCATCAGGCCGTTAATAAATGGTAGTAGGAGATTGATGGCTGCCCCGCGAAATATTCGCCAGAACGTAGGAGGGCTGTATACAATCACGGGAGAGACATCAGAGGATTCGGGAGGGGAGGACAAATCGTTATTTGTTGAATAGATTTCGGAGTCCGATGGGAGAGTTGCCGCAGAATCGTAGAGTTCAATCCTCGGGCTTGAATCTTCGTGTGCCATTGTATGACGGATGTGTTTAGGTATTGGAAGGGAGTCTGGAGATCCAATTAGTTGAGGAAGGTATTAACCTCGTCCAGGAAATAGCCGGCAATCAACGGTTCCTCCCGCAAAAATTTAAACAGCAGCAAATGAAGGAAATGGAGGAAAAGAACACAATATCTAGTTCAAGTGAGCCTGCAGGAACCATCAACAACCTTGGAAGCTTCGTTGCCGAATTAGGAACGCACCCGGATGTTGTCGGACAAATGATCCGCCGGCAAGTTGATCTAGCTTACATAATCCTTCAGGCACCCACACCACGTGAAACTAGAGTGACGTACAGCCTTGGAAGGGGGAGAGAGAGCTTCAGCAACAAACGCATAACGCACGAACCAATGCCTTCGTACGACAACAAGACTTGCTAGGCAACCCGGTGGGCTAACCCGCTGTTTTACTCTATTATATTTCCACAGGATAGCTCTATCACTCTGCGGAAAAGCAAAAAATTGAGCTGTCGCCTTTGAAAGTTCAGACTTCTTCGTCCCTTGAAGTACCCCGCTAGACAGAGACTAGAGAGCAAGCATGACATCCGCTCCCCCTGACCAGGATGAGCAGATCTCGAATTTCTGTGCTGTTACTGGTGTAAATCCAACCACGGTAAATTGAATAGCTTCGGTGTTATTTTTCTACGTGCTGGGAAAGAAAATCGCTGACTTGTTGTAGGCCAGGGAGCACCTTGCAGCGAGTGACTGGAATCTTGATATGGCGATGGCAGAATTCTACAACGATGAAGCGGCCTCTGAGTCAGACCCGGATGCTGATGATGATAATGGAAGACAACTCGGCGGAGACGATAACGCCCCAACTCCGACGCCTGGAGCATCTACTCCATCTAGACCGAATCAACCGCCAAAGCGATTTGCTACACTAAGGGATATAAGTTCTGGCCATGCAGGAGACGGCGATGATTCAAGTGACGATGAGGATAAACCACAAGATATGTTTGCGGGGGGTGAGAAATCGGGTTTGGCAGTTCAGAACCCGGATGACGTGAAAAAGAAGATCATCGAAAAGGCTAAAAAGTAAGAGAGAAAATCCTATACTATATACATTTTCGTATTTTCTCATCATCTTATCTAGGGCAATTGCACATCGAGATGGTGAAGCACAACAGAAACCATCATATTTCACAGGCACTGCACGAACTCTAGGAGGAGACGACGTTCAAAGCGAAATTATTCCAGACACAAACCCGCGTGCGGCGGCCCGGGCAGCCCCTCCGGTACAACGCACCCTACATTTTTGGAATGACGGTTTCTCGGTCGACGACGGCGATTTGTACCGTACGGACGACCCTAGGAACGCACAGATACTAGAGGGCATTCGACAAGGAAGAGCGCCTCTATCGATAATGAACGTCGAGCAAGGACAGGACGTTGATGTGCAATTAAAGCAGCATGACTCAAACTATGTCAAACCTAAAATGAAGTACAAGCCGTTCTCTGGCGCTGGACAACGCCTGGGCAGTCCAACCCCTGGAGTCAATATCTCTGTCCCTTCCTCGGACCAGCCAGCTGCTTCAAAAGCCCAAGCTAGTGTTCCCGGCCAGGAATCTCAAACTCCTCATATAAATGATTCTGAGCCCATTGTGACTTTACAGATCCGATTAGGTGATGGTACTCGCCTGTCTAGTCGGTTCAATACTACTCATACCATTGGCGACGTCTACGAATTTGTCACCTTAGCTAGCCCTGCAAGTCTGACAAGACCATGGGTGCTCATGACAACATTCCCAAGCACCGAACTCAGTGACAAATCCGCGGTTCTTGGGGAATTAAAAGAATTCCAACGGGGTGGTGTTGTCGTTCAAAAGTGGACATGAAAAGGGGGTTTGTTTTCTTCTTTCCTTCTCGGCTTTTTAGTCAATTTAGAGCAGCTCCTAAGCAGAATCTTCCTATCCCCAATACGATTCATGTTTAACGATAAATAGTAACATCTAGAACTCGTATTGGCAAAACAAAGTGCGATAACCAGGTAACTTTATTTCTGATATCGCGGAGTGGTTAAAGCTTAATAATCAACCTTTCCTGATTGATAATCCATCAAATATTCAATAACCGCTCTTAAATACGTAGTTATCATCCATATCACGTCCTTCATACCCCTTGAAACTTCTACCCGCGATTCTCTGTATCTAGATACCAGCACAGCTAACGTTTTACTGAGAACCCTTTGGATTATGCCGCTAGATGGTGTTAAGAACATCATCCTGGTAAGCAAGCCCCTCCAAGCTATGCTTATCGATAACTAGCACGGATCTCCAGGTTTTAATCGTGGAGCCTTCTCACACTTAACTTTTATTTCTTGCTAGTTTCTTTGATATACCCGTTAAACGAGTCATTGCTAATACCTTTCGTTCGACTGATAGGTCCTCTCTGGCAAAGGTGGCGTGGGGAAGTCATCCACGACGCTACAACTCGCCCTCTCCCTCACACTCCAGGGACGGTCAGTATGTATTTTAGACATTGACCTCACCGGGCCTTCAATCCCACGCCTAGTTGGACGGGAAAATGCAAAGATTGTCCAGTCTCCGGGAGGGTGGGTACCTGTTACCGTCTACCCTGCCTCCAATAACATTCTGAACTCGAACTCAAACAATAATACCACCACGACTCAAACTACTTCTGCCACTACTGATACCATTGATAACTCCACTGACGGAGTGCAAAACAACCAGGGCCAAAACGAGTCCCGCCCACACGGTTCACTACGCTGCATGTCCGTAGGATTTCTACTCCGCGACAGAGGCGACGCGGTAATATGGCGAGGCCCCAAGAAAACAGCCATGATCCGTCAATTTTTATCCGATGTCATGTGGGGAGAAACCGATTATTTACTTATCGACACCCCGCCAGGAACAAGCGACGAACACATTGCCATTGCAGAACAACTACTCAGCCAGGCCACCACCAGCCCCATCTTGGAACAATCGCAGCCAGAACGAGAACCGAGTGCTCCTTTCCAGATGCCGCGTCAACCACGTCTCGCGGGCGCAGTCCTTGTAACCACACCTCAAGCCGTTGCAATCTCCGACGTGCGAAAGGGGGTGAATTTTTGCGCCAAGACGAATATTCCGATTATTGGCGTGATAGAAAATATGTCTGGCTATGCATGCCCTTGTTGCGGGGAGGTGAGCAATGTCTTTTCGAAAGGTGGTGGGAAAGTCATGGCAGAGGATATGGGGATCCGATTTCTGGGCTCTGTTCCCATAGATGTTGGGTTTGGAGAGATGATTGAGAGCCACAGGAGTGACGCCGACACACAGCAAGGGGGCGAAGAATCTAGCATAGACAGCGAGAGATCTGCCGATCATGCTGACTCACTGGTAGACAGATATCAGAAGTGTTGGTCTTCGTCGACTTTTGAGATGCTTGCGAAAGAAGTTGTGCGACTAGTAAATGGGTCAAATCATTGACGGACAGATATCCTAGTGTTTTGCTTGGATGCCTGTTTCTTATATTTTTTTCGCTTCTGGTCTAGAGATAGATTGGATAGGCGTTTGGGAAGCATTGTGAGCGAATTGGAATATACCAGAAGCAATGCTAGTGTATAGCGGGATAAGTTAGGAACCTAGGTAAGGTTCGACCAAAAAAGTATGGGTATATAGCATTGATAATTTCTATAGAAACCTGCATATCTAATTAAATCCGTGGTCATTGAAACCAAGCCAAAGTTTCATTATATCCAGCAGCGCCTTGTTCTTTGGTTGTAGTATCTAACAACGGGTGTTTGTCCCCTCTCTCTTCCCACATGGTTACCCAGGTTAGTTTTCTTCCGAGAAGAACTTGTCGAGTTAAAGATTGATTTTTTTAAATACAATTTGCAAGATGCTGGATTCTACTTGTGGTGCCCTCTCTCATAACCATAAAAGGTTTGTCCCGTCCCATTCTAACTTTGAAATCCAGAATATCATAGTCCCTAGGGATAGGAGGATACGTGGGTTGCTATCGCTGCTGACGACCCCACTTCCTTTCCATCTAACTGGGGATAAGTTAATTGAGAATATTGTTGAGGAACTTAGAGCGAAAACAGGTGAAGAAGCTGAACATAATGCTTCTAGCCACACGTTTGTAGTTATTTAACTAACTAGTATGTATTGGCACTCATCTATTAAACCGATACATACGACCATAGGAGGTGGAATACAGGGCTTCCCGTCCGCTCAGCCATAC
>JANTQB010000162.1:0-31216 GCA_032988175.1 Myotisia sp. PD_48
TACATCACATGACATAGTTTTATAGGCACGGACCCGTGCATTTATTGGGAGCCGTAAAATAACTATGTAGGCCCAGGAATTTCAGGCTCCCAATAGTTATTGGGAGCCGGAATTTCACAAGCTAAATCACGTGATTAATTAAAATGGCTTAGTCAGCTATCCGTCGTCAAGGAAACTGTTCCTGTTGTTGCAACTGTCAACAGACATGGTTTTTCAACTCCTCATTCCGATTGCACATTGGTTCTGCCGTCGACACCGTTTTAATATTATAATCGTGGCATTCCATGATGGAGAAAAGAAGCAATGAGAGTCCTATGGACTTTGAATGGCAGACCCGAGCCCCAGGAGACAGCAGTTCACCATTCTATCAACTCAGTATAGCGCATGAGAAAGAGAGCAAAAAACGTATGTTTGTCGTTTTTAAGCTTAACATTTATCCGCATATGCGGTTGCTGAGAGATTTTGTACTGTAGGCTCTCACGGTATATTTGATTCGCCCACTAAACGCAAAATCCCATCGTTGCGCGAGCCCGCCTCCCAGCCGTTTCTCTTCTCGCAGCTTCCACAGAACACGGTTAACTTTTCCCGTGGTTCAGCTTTCACCACTCCGCGCAAAGTAGATCTCGATTTCTCCTCTGGGCCGGAAAATTTTTCATCCCCCGATGTAGCTGATAACGATGAGACCCCCGAACATCCGTCGAAATCCGACAGACGGAATTCCCTCTTCAATTTCTATGGGAGGTTTGCACCTAGCCCTGGTAGAGGAGAAATACCGCGATTGAATAAATACTCAAATAATCTTGTCAAAAGAGTTCAGAAACGTCGAAGGCGGGATCGCGAGCTCAACAGGAATCTCCGGCCGCCCAGTGAAGAGGAAAGCAGTGATGAGACGTTGGCCGGCCGCCCACAAGGGAAATCCCAAACAACCCCACAATCGAATTCAGACGAAATCATTGGTCAAATTCCTTTCTTCTCTCGGCTTTTCACCTTTCTAGAATCGCATCCTCATATCCCGCGCATTTTATCGTACTACGCCCAGCTTCTATTCAACCTCGTCATTGCTTTTCTCATTCTCTACGTCATAATAGCCTTCTTGCTCGCCATCAAGCATGATGTCGATATTGCGAGTGAGGGACAGTCGGCTGATATACTGGCTGAAGTGTGGAGTTGCAAGAAAAATTACGACGATAACCGGTGCGGTGACCAAAGCGCGAAGAGGCTACCTGCAATGGAAGCCATTTGCGATACGTGGGAAAAGTGTATGCAAAAAGATCCATCAAAAGTCGGACGAGCCAGGGTTTCTGCGCAGACATTGGCCGAAATATTTAACGGATTTATTGAGCCTATCAGTTTTAAGGCGATGGTAAGATATTCCAGATACCTCCTTTCCTCCAGGGATAGCTATTCATACTAACGAGGAATAGTTTTTTTTCATTGCTTCGATAGTATCTTGCGTCACGGTTTCCAATCTCACGTTCTCTTTCTTCCGCAACAAGTCTAATAACCCGCCACATATGTCACCCTCTTACAATCCATATATTCCTCCACAATCCCAGCAACCACACCTCCCATACACTCCTGGCCGTCATCATCCATTCGAGGGCCACAATTCTTACTTTCCTCCAACACATACAAACGGACAATTGCAGAACAATAGTCAATCTCAGCGTCAAATCGATGCGGGTACTAATGAGCATGCGATGACACCTAGTCCTACTAAGCAGAGAAAGTTTGCGTGATGAGAATTAACTTGGGATAACCGTCATTCCCTCGTTTTTATCATGCTCTAAATATCCATTTCTATTCCAAGCACTGGTTTGCTTCTTAACTTTTCCTGGCTTCTACATGGCACCAAATTTGTCTTTGTGAAGATGACTATTTATAATTTAGCTTCCTTTACTAATTATTGAACAAAAAGAAATAATACTATAAAATCGAATTGAACTAAATAACTAGCAAGCTGTAAAATTAACCTATCACAATATCCTTAATCCTCTTAATCAAGGGTTTTTTCGGTTTTACCGCCTCACGCAGCAAGTCATCCCCGTATTCTCTCCTACCAGTCCAGATATCCATTTCATGCAACTTGACGAACTTCGTGCGCTTATAGAACTTCCAGAAGACCACAAACCCGACGAATACTGGCAGCAGGATATAGTTGACAACAAAGTCTTCGGCGCTAAATGGATTTAAGAATGCTGGGTAGCCTTGGAAGAAAATCAAGAAGATATTGGCTGCAAGAGCAGCGTAGGCGCCATAAGGGTAAAACATTGCTTTAAAAGGTAGGGTGGATGGATCTTGGCCTTGAACAGCGAGCGCACGCCGGAACCGGATGTGGGTTACTTCTATCGCGCCCCAGACAAGGAATGTAGCGACTGTTATTCAGATATTACGAATTAGTACATGAAGCTGAATAGAGTGGTGAGGGAGTTGGAAACCATACCTCCAGATAAGGTGATTAGGGCGGAATACAACTTCCCTGCACTAGAAGACAGAGAGATGAAAGCCATACAAGCGCCGAGATTGGAGAAAATCAACGCTACCCAAGGCACTCCAGCTTTGTTAGTTAGACCAAGGATACGAGGTGCCTTGCCTGTGCGTCCCATGTACACTAGGGTTCTTGATGCAACATATAATGAGCTATTGCCCGCTGAGATGACGGAAATCACGATCAGGGCGTTGATAAGATGGGCAGCAGGAAGAATTCCAGCATCCTCAAGAGCGATAGTCAGGGGAGACTGCGCAGTTTTGGAACCAGCAGATAGCAACCGATCATCATTGTGTGGAATCAAGATTCCGATGAAGAACATCATGCCTGAGAAGAAAAAATAAAATCAGGTTAACATGTTTAGTATGGGGTTGGTTGGAATGGAGTCTTACGAACCAACATAGAAGACTAGAATGCGCCAGAAAACTTGACGGATAGCCCGGGGTACAGCAACAAGAGGGTTTTTCGTTTCTCCAGCTGTAATACCAACCCTAAAAGGGGAAAATTAGCATAGTAAAACAGGAAAAAAGGATGATGGTAGACAACGTACATTTCTGTTCCAGCATAGAGAGTACCAGCAATGACAAAAGTTCGGGCCACACCATTTATCGAATCAGCAAACGGGCCAGGGTTATTCCAATATCTGAAACCGATTGCATCACCTCCAATGCCACCGGCATTGATGCAGATGGCCAGAATGAAGAAGACAGTGATGGAAATGACTTTGACCCTGTGGCATTTGTTAATTCTAAACAACAGATGGGAGGGAAGAGAAAATCCAGAGCGGAACGTAACCTACAATGCTAGCCAAAATTCTACCTCTCCGTAGGCCAAAATTCCCAGGTTTGACATGGCCAGGAATATCACCCAGTAGATGAGGATCCACGCCCACTGAGGAACAACATCCGTCCAGTAGCCCATAACGAGGGACAAGGCATTATATTCATTTGCGAGAACCTAGATGAATGTTAATTAAGTATTCGAGGAGGTAGTAAATCGGAAACGGGTAGTTCTCACAGTAACCCAAAGGTACCAATAGGCCCATCCTAGGCCAAAAGCTAGCGAATCATCGACGAACCGAGACGAATACTCGGTAAAGGAACCTGTGACAGGGATAAGAGTGGATAATTCTCCGAGAGATTGCCTAAACGGGGGATCAACTGGTTAGTCAAGCTTTCGTTGATATGCATAAAATGGAGAGAGCAGCTGGGGGATTTCGAACATAACAAAGAACACAATGATTCCAACAAGACTGAAGCTTATCAGAATACCGGCGGGACCAGCAAGACGCAGCGCATTTCCAGATCCAACCAAAAGACCAGGGCCGATAATACCTAAAACAAAAAATTGACGGGTGAGCCGTGAGTTCGAAATGTGGAAATGGACAATGTACGAACCTCCAATGGCAATCATCTGGAGATGCCTCGACTTCAGCTTTCGGTGCAATTCAGCTGTGAACGGGGATTGATCGGCAGCAGGGACCGCAGCCTCCACAGTCGAGAAATCATGTTTGGATGTAGAACTCGACGGAGACTTCGCGCCAGCGCCATCTTTCTGGCGTTCGAAAACAGCCATTCTCAATGTCTACCGCTTTGACTGTTGAGTGAACTCAGCTCAACTTGTTCGTAAGAAAGAAAAGGCCTACTAAGGGAGGTAGCAAGGTGGGTATTAGTGAGTGCCTTTGGAACCCAGTGGAGCGTGGTACATGTTTTCAAACATGGCTGGCCATCCCATATTTATATATATATAGATGCACTAACTGGCCATGGTGCTTGGATGGGATAGAAAATGCTTTGTTTGCATGGATGTCCTTGCAAAGTCGAATTGCCCAGCTAGGAGAGGAGATGGGCCGTGTGATGGTAACTAACTAACCGGTAAGCTATCACATCATTATCCGCCAAGATTGCGAGGAATGGAGATTCCACGAGGAGTTGACGGAATAAAAAATGGAGACCGGAGAAGAATCACAGTGGCCGACCATCCAATCCAGTCGGAATCGTTAATCGCGGCTCCATGCCAATATTCTCGGGGCTTTATTTTATTTTGTAATATGTCATTATCATTCGCTTATTTGTCGCGGATACGAATTGTATGAACTCCAAAGGTAGATGATAAGCATCGAAAAAGACAAAAAAAAATACAATTTTTCTCGACTCATTTTAGCTTCATAGGCCAGTTATTATAGTTAAACTCGTTAACTAGTTAATTAGCTTATTCGACTGTTTATTTTAATCTAGCATCAACTAACTGACTATTATTATAATTAATACGGATTCGTCATATCGAGTTAAATGTACGGAGTACTGTAGTGTAGTTGTCCCCCTCCATCAACTCATAGCGATTTGTAAATAGAACTGACAGAAAATCGATCAAGTCACGCTAGTTATCTAGAATTGTCAAGTGATACATAATGGTATTTAGTTATTTGTCACCTTCGTATCGTCCTCATGCTCTTCATGTTTCGTTTCCGCGTTGCCACTACGATATCAAGAGGTTTTTGATCGATCGCATTGAAATTCTGAAGCAACCTGCGCGGTAGACGGCTTTTGGACAAGTCAAGGCTATTCGGATTATCCCAGAATAATCTGGACTCGCGCCAGTCCATCATTAGGTTCAAGATAGCTTCCGCGGTATCATGCATATTGTCTGGCTGTCGCTTCCCTGCCTCCTCATAAACTGCTCATAACTGTGCTGAGATGTCTAAGATGGCCTTGTTCGCTAGGTTCCACGCCCAATACCGTTGAAAGGTGTGGTCGATATGGAGAAGCCAAATTGACTTCCTTCTGGCCAAGTCTCGCTAATCGTGCTTGAGTTTGCAGCAGTGGTGTGTTAATGTTTCGAGGCAATTCAACAACCACCATATGATGACAACCGCTCAGCTGCAGATTGATACCAAACCCACCCACTGTATGGGTTGAAATAATCACTCGTAATACACCGCTCTTCTTATTAAAGTCCGAGAGCATATGGTCACGTTCAAACTGGCTAAGGCCGGCCCTCAACCAGCCGACTGGCGCCCCCCAGTTCAGGATGAACATATATATCAGCCACCCAACTGCTGGCGATTGAGTGAAAATCACGACACGTTCGTCTTGGTTATGGCCGACGTCAAAGAGAATTTTAGTGAGGTATCTTAGCACCGGTGACATGTGAAGCATCATTATCGCCCGCCCAACGCGTGTGTGGGGTACCCGGCAGTGATAGTCGTCAGCATGGCACGATTTAGATAGGAATATCGCGAGGCCTGAAAAGGGTTTGGCTAACAGAGCAGAAATTTTTGTGGACATAGTGGGCCCGTGCACCAATAGGTGCATGGAACTGTTCAAATTTTGGGGCAATACTTGCACATAAAAGCGCCCTTACTTTTCTGGCATCCCGACGCCCAAACACCTCATTCGTCAGATCCTTTCCGGGGTTAAACCCATGTGCGGTTAACCTTGCGTGCGTCGTCGCATAGTCCTCCTGCTCTCTTGCACTAAGTTCAAGAATCACCATCCGTACTACCTTCTTCGGGATTTGAGCCCCAATCCGTTCTCCACCGACGTATGGCATTGCAGTCCTCCGAATCATCGATAGCCTCAGCAGCTTAGGGATGATGATAGAGGCATGCCGGGGCTGTAGACGTCCATCCTTCGCCAATGCTTGGATATAAAGTGGATTAAAGATATCGAGTAGTTCATTTGGGGTACAGGCATCTGTAACACGTTCCAGAATGCCTTTGTCTAAGTACTCACTACTCAGTTCAAGGTCCCATGCACTGTTATACATAAGGTGTGCGTATCCGTAGAAATCCTTTGTCTTGTTCAATAGAGGTGTAGCAGTTACTGCCCAGGTGAAAGTCGGTGCTAGTAGTTTTGCTATTCGGGACACTGATGAGTTTGGGTGCCTAAGAATATGGGCTTCATCAATTATTACACGGGCAAAGATATCTGGATATTTCGGCGTATACTTGGTTATGTACGCCATGTCTTCGTCGGATTCCGTGTCTAATGATTTGCCAGCCGCAAAGCGGTCGACTGTGGAAGGTTTATGCCGCCGTCTTGTTAGTCGTATAGATGAATCCAGCAGCTGCGCCCGGGATATATTATCTTTTGACGGAGTTTGAGCTTGATCCAAGTCACTGTCACTATCAGCGTGTCTTCTTCGTCTTTGAGCCTTTTCGTCTTGTCCATTCGGAGCAAAATCGAAAATTTCTTCAATGCGAACACAGATAGTATAAATACTATCTTTTTTCGACCTGTCTGCCAAATTTTCGAGGTCGTATCACCCAATCCTTCCTCCATATCATGCTCAGTAATGCATGCCGAAGAATAAACTAGGTCACCGCCACTACGAAAGCAGGAGCCGACCAGGTAAAGCTTGATATCTTGGGAGAAAAACTTCAACCAGTCCGCTATACCAGCCTAACGCCGCACTTGGTGGAATGCCGACCAATGTGGGTTTGTCAGGCAGGCATTTGGACGTGGCAATAAGTGCCAGACAATTGTTTTTCCAAGGCCGATCTCGTCCCCGAGAATCCCTACTTGGAGGGTTGGAGCACCAGACACTAGCTTTGATGCTGCTTCTTCCTCCACCCTTATCATCGTCGCAACACCGACAACTTGGTGCAGCTTTAAGATGTCTAGCATCTCTTTATTAAAGTATTTTTGGGCTTCGACAAGTGGGAGGGTCTCCCTCGACGCATGGTCAAGTGCCCGAATACTACCCACTGCATCACGATCTGGGGCCGTACAGATGTCATGGCAGGATTCCACTGCCATAGCATTTGCGTGAATGCGTCCAACAATAGTCATTATATCGGCATCCAGATTTGGCGCTGGTGTTACTGTTGTATCCTGTTGACGCTACTGAGCCGTTCTGCATATTTGACAAGGGATTGCAACTCTGTCCCAGATATCGGGGGTAAATGGGGGGTGGCTTCATCCGGTGAATATCTGGTGTGACTATTGTCGAGGAGATCGCTTAGTTCCTCGATTTCATCATTGCTTTCATTATTATTGCTCCCGTCCTCAATCGCATGCTCCTTTAAATCGGAATTGAAGTCCACTAATTCGGTTTCCTCATCGTCTTCCTGCATATCGAACTCGAAGGCCACCAAGTCGGTTTCCTCAGGGTTTGGGTCCAGGCCATCTGTAGTTGTTTCCTCTAAATCATGAGTATAATAGTGTACCTTTTTCGCCTCGCTCGTTTTCACTTTCAAGCATTTTCTACCTGGTTCGTGTATCCGAAACCAGGAACGTACAACACAGAAGGCTCTGGCTAGATCCTCAACACCAGGTAATGAGGTCTGTTCGTTATTATGGGATCCATAGGAATAATCCGGGGCAGTGTAGATTATGCTACATAACGTCAAAAGGGTTTCAATCGACCTCTGAACGAATCGAGTTGTGATGTCTTGGACACCGAGAATGTTGCAGTGATTTTGTCATCTAAGTTTTGGTCAGTGGATTTTAACCATTCGTATGGTCTTGGGACAGTTTGTTTAAGCGTATCAATGAATGCAAAAAACAGCTTTGCTACTGGCAGGGTGCCAGGTTTGGCAGTAGTATTGGTGGCAGTGGCATCCCAAGCCAAGCTCGTTCCCGAAGCTTCTGGTAAGCCTCGAGAATTGGTGTTATGGTGGTAAAAAGTGCCTGGAGCTGTTCAGTATCCCGGCAATTTTTCAGATAACCTGCCACGAGCCCCTGGTCTCTGAATATCTCACCGGGTTTCTGATTAAACTCCACGCACAGAACACCTGGGTTGATGAAGATGACATCAAGTGAAAAAAAGGATAACTCCGTACGGAGTACTCGTACTTTGTACTCTATACCAAGGACCCTTCTTGGGTTCGTAAAACCTTCAGTGGCGGGTGGATTCAGAACTAATTTTTTATTGGCTGAGCAGTCCCACGGTTCGTGAGTTTAAATATGCTTGGCAACATCAAACTTCCAGTTTCGGCTTGGGAAACGTGTGGGAAAGCTCAACTAAAAAGATCGGGTTTTCTTCCGTAGGTTTGGGAGTTTCGTACTTGCGGGCAGTTTGGTGAGGGAGTTGCAAGTGAGAAGGAATATGAGAAGGTAAGGGAGAGAGAGAGAGAGAGAGAGAGAGAGGGTAAGAATACAAGAGAGTGAGAGGAAAGAAAATTTGAGTGAGCTGCCAGCCTGTATCCGAAAAAGTAGGGCTTAGGGCTAATTTAAGGTCCTGCTCCTTATTATCAATCCATTGAACTAGAGTGGGTGGCATCAAGTTAGATCCATCGTAGGGTTAATACTTAAAAGCCCAGTCGACCTTAGGTTTCGTGATCTTAGTTAGAATAAAGTGTCATGTACTTCTACTGAATAGTATTTTTTGAGATAAGCCTTCTTCTCCCTATTGTCAAGGAAAGCTAAAGATCATCTTCTCCTTGTTAATATCCTGAACTAGAACCACCTAAGTTTTCAACCTTTGGTTAATAGCTTTGGTCACATAGTTACCAGTCACGGCGCAGGCTTGGCAGGGCAGATTACAAAGCTAGCTAGCTTGTTCGCGTGTATAAACAAAAAACTTCAAACTTTGTCACAATCCCTAGTGGTGTAGTGGTCTTAACATTGTCGTCTTTCACATGGCAGCCCTGGGTTCGATTCCCAGCTAGGGAGATCAGAGATCTGATTCCGATTCCTTTTTTGTTTCTTTTTTCCCCTTTGTTTTTTTGTTGTTTCGTGTTTTGTTCAACGTCAGTCATAAGCTTGCTCATAAGCCTGGGAGTCATTGGACGCATGACGGATGGGTATAGAGTATTTCCAGCGCTAATCTCGCTGAATCCAAAGAAGAATTGCACAATTGGCCCCATCGTCGAACTTTGAGATCCACGTTTACAGACGTCGTCATCATTTTAGCTCGTCTTGAGCATCACTCTGTCTCCTTGAACCTTAGCGTCTCGATACACAACTATTCCATAGTTAAAAAAAGGAGAGGAGAAACGACCTACGCCAATAATTGGCCCAAGGATGTACCGTTTATTGAAGCCAATTCCTTTCCACATGATATATGCGTCGATGCGGTGGAATCAGAAGCCGGAGGGCCCTTCCAGGCACCACCCGTTCAATCCAGCTGATTGTTCCAAGACCCCGAAGAAAATAGGAGTAGGCTAGGCCTCGCAGCTGATCCCGTGAAGACCTCTACACGGACGGCCGCAGCTGGTGCTGAATCGAGACAATGGTCTATTCAAGTGTTGCCGATCGATAAACCAGCAATTACTGAACGACATTCTTTTTTTTTTTTTTTTTTTCTTTTTTTGGACAGAGTAGTGATAACTACCAACTGTGTGAATTTCGTGTGTTAAAGACGAGCACCTCGATGCGGAAAACCATTCAATGAATGGACGAATGTGATTCTATCCTTTGCATCATTCATCACCAACCTCTTTCACTGCCGAGAGTGGTCACGCCATCGAGCCCAACCGAGATGATGGTCCCTCTTTTTAAAAAAGGTTCCAAGGTTATTGGGGGTCAGTGGAACTGCAATTCCATTGGAACATGAATAGTTAAAGGTTGATTTAATTTTATAATGATCAAGCTATCATTCGTTTTGAACAAAAATTGAATCGAATCGATTATGGCAACTTGGTTATTATTCTATTGAAACTAACTATAACTAAAACCAAGGTTGCATCCAGGTGGTTCACTCTAGGAACAACTATCCCGAACAAGACTAGGCTCATGGCAAGTGCTTGAACGATTTGCCGGGTTTCTCCCCTTGATTACTTAAGCACTAAGAACGGGGTTTCTTTTTCTCTCTCCTCTCCTCTCCTCTCCACCTCTCAGACACTGGGAACCCAGTGAGCTAACGAAGGAATGCTGCTACTTGTTACTTGCTGCCTACTGCCCGCTTTTCTTCTCTGCCTCGTGGCGCATGCCTCCAAGCTCAGCAACCGCCCATCGCTGGAATTCATCTGGGAACTCCGGCTGCTCTCGCATATAAATGTTTCCGATGCTCAGCTCTGCCGCGCATCCAGTCTCGTTGCCGTCTAAGAATCGATTTATTGCCTTGATCACGGTAGATACAGGAGTGAGCTTCTCGGGAGGGACAATGTCTAGGATGTCATCTGTAAGACCGGTGGCTACAAGGCCTGGACAGAGACAGTTGATGGTGATGTTCTGACCCTCGAGATACGGGCCCAATGCACGCACCAGTCCGACGACTCCATGTTTTGCTGCTGTATACTGGGGCAAGCTTGGTAGGGGATACAGGCCAAGGGAGCTGGCAGTGGCGACAATCTTCCCGCCGGGAACGGCATTCTGTCGGAAGTAATGGAGGGCGAGATAAACTGTGTAAACAACTCCATAAAGGTCGACGTCGATAGTTTTGAAGGTAGGTTTTGGTGGAGGAGCGCCAGGCGACACCCCTGTGACTGGGTCGGCCAGGTTCGTGGCATCAGCAATACCAGCATTGGCGGCAACTATATCACCGTCAGTACCAACAACCCCTTACTGGGTTCCTGAAAGGGGATTGGTTTCACAAGGGGCTTGCTGGCCTACCAAAATCAATTCGCCCCCATTTCTTCCAGGTCTGTATGAATGCAGTCGACAGGGAATCGTATTCTGTCACATCGATAGGAACAAAGATGACGTTCTCTCCGAGTTCATTCGCAACTGCGCTCCCATCTGATTGTGTTACGTCGCCAATACATACTCTCCATCCCTTAGATACGAGGTCTTTCACTATTGCGAGGCCAATTCCTCTAGCTGAAGGTGTGTCGGTTAGCAACTAGTTTTCTACTGTGATAGGATAATAAAACATAACATATCTACATACCTCCGCCTGTCACAATTGCTACCTGGGGTTCGGTCATCTTGAATAGGGTTATATATTTAGAAATAGACTGTTGCTGGTAAGGAAGTGAGATTCAGGGACTATCCATCCAATTCCGGAAATGTGGCATTTCAGGTAGTTATATTTATTTAACCCCCTCCAGGATATAGATAATCCCGAATTATAAAATCAACTAATGACACGAGATATGATAAGCTAGTTCCCAATCTTCTTTGTAGTAGAAAGTCCAAGTCAACTAGTAGTAAACCTCGGTATGCATGTCGGGACTCCAGATGGAAAAGACTTTCCCCCCTGCCCCGCGATCAAACCCGCCGCATAAAATCCTTATTTGGTGTCTCGGCATAAAAATATATCGGAACTTTGGGGTAGATGTGGGACCTGCATTGGTATCGAGTCGAGATTATCGTCTAGATAAATTCAGAATCAAGTACCATCGGC
This sequence comes from Myotisia sp. PD_48, assembly GCA_032988175.1. Classification (NCBI taxonomy): domain Eukaryota; kingdom Fungi; phylum Ascomycota; class Eurotiomycetes; order Onygenales; genus Myotisia; species Myotisia sp. PD_48. Next base: position 11,720 of record JANTQB010000162.1, read on the forward strand.
GCAAAGTCCGTCATCGCCCCTCCCTCACCCCAAAACCGTAACTTTCGGCGCACAAGGGGAAGAGTCGATAGACTGGTCTGGACGGGTTTATTTTCATACCTAAACAGTCCCCAATGGTTGGTTATCTCATGAGAAATGGATCATTATTGATTATGAACTTTTTAATGAATTAATGTAGTTATCTCTTTCTCAAAAACTAGTTAAACAAAGCATTCATCACACCATCACACCAAAAAAAAAAAACAGTCTCCATGGAATAATAAATAGAATAGAGAAAATTTTCATACCAGACAATTTTCTATCCTACAATTGCCCAGTAAGAACTCCCACAGATCGCACCAAGTAACAAAAGGGTTACTATTCCCGCGCCAGCTTTATCTGCTGTGGAAATTTTACTAGCAGGGGGCCGGGGCGGCCCTTGCCCTCCTCCCTTGCCATTCTCGCCGTGACTTGTCCCGCCCGTGGAATTCGTGACTGGGGCATCCATCTTCCCAATTAAGTTTGACTGAAATATCTCAAGGGCCGACATCTGCTCACCAACACCCAAATCACCATCGAATTTACCTTCTGTCCATTTCAGGCCACACTGTTCACGGTCTCGGCCACCTGTGCAGGCCTTGGCTGCTGCTATCGCAGAGGCTCGAAGCTTCGGCATGACATAAGGGGTGATGAAAGGAGCTAGCTGGGTAGAAGCTGCCATCCATCGACTGAGATATGCCTTGAACGATCGCTGATCTGTTTCGCAGGTATTGACTCTCTCACATGCAACTTCCCACATAATATCGGTCTTTTCGAAAAAGAAAACATGCAGTCCGTCGACAATGCCTTGCACAATTCGGCGCCATTTTTCGTCGCCATCGGTCTAGTCATATAAATTAATGTTGACCGAAACAAAATATCCAGCTGGGGGGGAATCTAGAGGGGGGACAAACATAATTATACATGGCAGCGGCACCATGCAAGTAAACGCCAGCATTATAGGTCCATTGAATGCGATTCAGCTCGGTGCAATTCAGGAGATCACTTGAGCCGTCAAAAAATTGATATCGATCCGATACCAAACCAATCGCGCTGGACCAGTCCCATGTCTTCTCTGCCCACTCGGCATATGTGTCATTTTTGGTATATCGCGCCAACCGTGCAGCCATATTGAAGAAACACCCATTGGATATGGTGTTTTTATAGTCAAAGCCGCGATTGAAGCGAAATATCTGCCACTTCAACCCGCCTCCACATGTTTCCATATCCCAACGAACAACCTGGGAATTGAAAACAGCTTGGACTAAGGCCAGCCACTGTGGTTGAGACGCTGGGGGGTTTGGAAACTTCCGTTCAGCTGCAGACATGGCAGCCAGAGCCCAGAAGGCCTGGTCATCGTTTCCCTCAGTCATGGTCTGATTAGGCGGCATGAAATTGTTTGTGGAGCTGACTTGATGCATCATGCCCTGTATTGTGATATCGTTCCATTGGTCATCGCCAGTGTAGAACCAGTAGTCGATCAAGGCACCGAACATAGCCCCGGCTTCCCACCAGTAGTAAGGACTAGGCAGGTTTCCTGGTACGTCACCGGGCTTATGGCCGGTATAATAGGACGTCATTCCCTTTGCGGCAATCTTAGCGGCGTTTTTGATTGATTCTATAGATACATTGGGGAGTCATTGGTTAGCGCGACAATCTGGCAACATCAAGGAGGAGGGAAAATTGACAAACCATCATCTTCGATATTTAGTTCTATAGCTGCAACTGGGAGTAATCGAGTGAGGATGAGAAGGAACCCCCACAACGAGAGGTTCTGGAAAAGATTTAGTTTCATATCCGGACCTTCCCCGGGGACGAATAATAGTTCTTGATGCGGGATCCTTGTCAATCAATCATCCCATTATTGGATCGGCACACAGACACCAAAACATCGATCAAGTATGCAGAGCCTAGCGCGAAGAAACTTTTAAGCGAGTACTAGGACGGAAACGACAGAAAGAGGGCAGTGGAGGGAGGAAGGGCTATAAAGGGGGAGGGAGAGAGAAAGAAGAAGAAGAGAAGAAGAACAGAAGTCAAGTCGGGGGAGGTGACACAACAGGGCGAGGAAGAGTGGAAGAGGAAGAGAGAGAGACAAGAAGAGAGTAGGTAGAGAGGAAGAAGTAAGCAAGTGTTTGTTAAGGTGGTTTTGGTGGAGGGAGAGTGGAGGGAAGTGGTGGAGGGTGGTAGAACAGGATTCATACACCCATCTGAAAGAACAGGCGGCATTCTTACACACACACACTCTCTCTCTTCTCTCTCTCACTCCCCCTCACACACTCTCTCTCCATTTAAACGGCAAACACGCATCCATCTGAGTCAATTGACTCAATTGAGTTGTCCCCTGGCTGGTTCGCACATTTAGAGTTACACGTTTCCATCCAATACGAAGATGGCAGGGCTTGCTTACTTGTGAGCTCTCCAAAATACAACGCCATGTGAAGGCGGCCACTAACTAGCAGAATTAAGTACTCCGTAGTAGTTTGTTATTCTTGTCCAATATGTTCAACACCCCTTCAACTGTTTAATAGTCCCTTCTTTACATCCCCTCTTCTCCTCTAGTCGCTGCTTGGACATTTAACTTGGAAAAGCTTGTCCGTACAAACTGGCCCACTAACCCGCGGCTTGGAAGCCTTGGAAGTCTTGATGATGATGCAAACACCCCCGACCAGCGTCATTCCACTCGAGCTCGGCTCGGTTTTAGTGTTTAGCGGCCGCCTTATCTGGCCTTCGCTCTCTTGGCCAAAAAGCAACCAAATTGGAAGCGAGAGCTATCGAGACCTTGTTGCCGAATTGTCTTTCTGCTCGCAGTAATACTCCGTAGTTACGATTGGAAATAAATAGAAATAAATGGCAACAGGCTTTGGGTAGCTAATAAATTGCATCAGCATGAAATTGAGGTTCTAACTAGTTAACTACCCAACTCATGAGAAGTAGTTAATAAGAACAAATATATCAACCCTCTAAATCTACTCATGCGAAATGGACCGTGTCATTGACATTGGAAGACCCCCAACCTTCCTCCTCCGACATGCTTTGAACCCCTTCTTTATGATCATTTGGTCGACCGCTCAGAATATCCACGAGCCCTCGTAGTCCCATCCAAAACTCATTACGTGGTCGTCGATGCGCCCAGTCCGTATCCGTCGCTTCCAACCCATCCTTCCCGCCAAGGGGACTAAACACTACTTCGCTGCCTTTCATTCCAATGACAACACACGACTTTTCGTCCGCCATGATATCCTCGGGAGATAGTCCCTTGTATTCTTCCAGATGTTGGATACATTTGATTGCCATCCGAAGAGCCCGAATCCTATCCATTGGCGAGGGCTTTCCACCCTGTTGGAAATGACCAGGGACCGCAGGCCGGGATTCAAATCGCCCCTTGGCTTCTTCTCTAATCATATCCGCAATCACTTGGGTTGTGTAGGTGTTAGAAGCCCGTTCGTTCCGAAGGATAATTTTGCCAGCATGGCTCGCTCCACGGTCGCTCTCGAAATTATGACGGAGGGAGTCGATATCTCGGGAGAGAGTTTTAATGTCGATGCCTTCTTCGGGGATATATACCGCGAAGGCACCCACAGCCAACCCTGCCATAGTTGCAATATATCCTGAGCGGCCTCCCTGGGTTTCGATCACAAACGCACGCCGACGCGAGGACGATGCGGACTGTCTGATAACATCGCAGAAATACACAAGTGCGTTAAGGCAAGTATCGCTGCCAAGTGAGTATTCGGTTCCTGGCACGTTGTTGGAGATAGTGGCGGGTAGCTGCACAAGAGGAATCCTGAAGGCTGCGTATTGATCTCGGGCTTTTCGAAGTTGGCTTATTGCGGTGAATGCTTCAAACCCACCAATGACAAAGAGCGCGTCAAATTTGTATAGCTCAAAACATTTTGCCGTGGTGGCCATGTCCTCCGATGGAAGACCGCGATTTGTGCCAATCTCGGAACCACCTTCGTTGACCCAAGAATCCGATTCGAGCCATTTAACTTCACGCACGGATCCTAGAGGTTTGTCTGCATGGTGTCGACATAGTCCGGGGAAACCATTGTAAATTGCAATCGGCTTATGTCCGCGCGCAAGACAATACGCTACGGCGGCTCGGGTGGCTGGATTCATCCCACCAGCGGGCGCGCCAACGTGGATAATAGCAATGCGCATTCGCTACAAGCACAGGGAAACGGAATGGTCAGTACGCAAGCTAGGTAGATTGTATGGGTGGGGGATGGGTCAGCATACCTTGTCCTCCGGAAGTAGAAGCTTTCGATGTTCTGGCGTGGTTGTATTGATGTAGGCTCGATGGTATGCGGTAAACTCAGCATCCCGTAGCTTCATAGCAGTATTGAAGTCCTTCTCCTGGATAGCCTTGGACACATTCTTCGTAACTCTGACAGCCTCTACAAGAGAGGAGCGCTCGATCTTGGTCTCGCGGATTGTAATTATGGGCGAGGGAGACTCAGGCTTAGCTTCAAGAACAGCCTTCACAGCTTCGATGCCCTGAAGTGTAGAGAGCCATCGGTCGTAAGCACAAGCAGATCCTCCACGTTGTGTGTGCCCTAGTACGGTAACTCGGGTATCCAGCTGTAGCCTATTAGTGAGTATATCTTTAATCGTACCCGACTTTATTCTGTTGAGCTGCCTGTCCTGGGCCCCTTCGGCAACAATAACAATCGTCCGGCGTTTACCACGTTCCCTATTCTGAGTGATTATTCCACACATATCATCCTCCCAGCCATCGCGAGGGGGCATCTCCGGGATGAACAGCCAGTCCGCACCTGTGCTGATGGCGGACATCAACGCTAGCCAGCCACAATTCCTGCCCATAACTTCGATCACGAATCCTCTTTGATGTGAGGCGGCGGTGTCAAAGACCTCGTCAACAGCTTCACAGATACGATGCAACGAGGAATAACAGCCGATGGTTGCATCTGTGGTCGACATGTCATTGTCAATCGAGCCTACCAATCCGACAATGTTTAGGGATTTGTATTTTTCCACTTGCTCTTTCGACAATTCACCGAGCGAAATTAATTCGTCGAGTAAGCCAGGCCATTCTGATCGAAATATATCCGCACCAGTCAAGCTTCCGTCACCCCCGCAAACAACGAGGGCATCGATGCCACGAATGACCATGTTCTTCGCGGCTTTCAGCCTGCCCGGCCTCTCCATGAAGGACTTGCATCTGGCAGACCCGATCAGTGTTCCTCCGCGAGACAACCATCCTCGTACATCCTCCCAATGCATCCGCCGAATCAAATCTCCTCCCTGCACAAGACCCTCATATCCCTCATGAATAGCATATGCTTCGCAGCCACTGTGAATCGACATTCGCACCACTGCTCTCACGGCTCCATTCATACCAGGAGCATCTCCGCCGCTGGTTAAGACTGCAATACGACGGCGTTTCACCGTCAATGACGGAAGAGCTTCCAGCGTAGCCATTTTCGGGTGATTCTCGACTATCGTTGAAAGCAGAGCTGGAACGAAAGGAGGATTCTCGTTTTTTTCTTCTGTCTGATTTCTCGAAGGCAAGACCTAATCTACCAGCTGGGTGGTGGGAAAGCCAGTAAGGTTTCAAGTTAGTTTGGAAAGATAACCTTTTGCTTGTTTGTTCAAACAAGAAAAATGGGAATTATGCCTCACTACTGACCGCTGCTACGTATGATTGAGGTTACCCCACCACACACAATCAAGCTTGGGCTTATCAGATAACTAACTAGCGACGGGAAGAGAAGACAGACAAAAAGTGTAACGCACAGCTGCAACGAAACGATAGTATTGTGGTAATAAAATACAACCCAACAATAGCTGTTTGTTGAGAGGGGGAATACGGAGTACACCAAGTAGAAGTATAGAAGTTGGTTGAGAGTCAATTGGGGGAGTTTACTCCGTATGGAGTATTAGTTTAGTTAGATTCCTGGTTAAGACGGAGTACCTTCACAAGGCGGGAGTCGCGGGCAGAACATGCCAAGACCAGCGTCCAAGGTCTGAATCTTGGCGCCCCATTCATGCGTCATTTCGGTCTTCCAATATTCCGTTCCGAATTGGCCGCTTTCGGACCGGAAGAAGAATAAATGATCCGACCGGGCTTGGCTTGAAATGGATCACGGGACTTGTCTTGGCTCGAGGTACCTGGATGACCAAAGCATCAAAAGATAGTAGCAAACAATGTTACTTTAATACTGCGAACATGTTGATCTTGAGATTGACGGGCCCGGAGTTGGTGTATTTGGAACCATACATGAACTTTCAGGCGCCAGAATACGACAATGGCCGATTCGCTGTCGCTCCCACTCCGTCCTGCTAGGAAAAAGACCGATTCCCAGGACACCCTTCCGATTCGCATCGCGCAGATTAACGCCCAACGAGGATCCTTTCGAGAGGTAACGGAACAGGGATTGAGAGATGAAATTGAAGCCGCTCGGGCATCGGGGCGAAAGTCAACCGATGTGACGGAGGACAAGAAAGCAGACGATGGAGGTCCAGACAGAGAAACCCAGCTCTTCACCAGTCGTACCGAAATGCTGGAGTTTGCATGGTTGGTAATTCCCAGCCCATCCGTTTATCCAACGTATGTTTTGAGGATTCAAGAATCAGCTTATTGATCTTTTTTTCTACATGGGTGTCGGTGCGGTAGGCAAGCGCAGGTTGAAGCCACTTTTGCTCTGGATTTTATATCCCTAGCCCTCTCAAAAAATGCTCCACGACAAGCAAAGGCATCGATGTCCCCCCTCTTGAAATCCAAGATTCCTCAAGGCTCGTTGGGTCTAGATAGGATAAAAACACCAGAGAAGGCCCCCGCAGAAAAGAAGGATATCGACACTGTATCAAAGGGATGGAAACTCGAGAGCTTCAACTCCGCTGCTACCAACTTACTCCAAGCCGCAACCCGATTAGAGCAAGAAGTGGCTGCGGAAACAAAATACTGGGCTGACGTCCTGGATATTCAAGAAAAGGGCTGGAAAATATGCCGATTGCCTCGAGAGAAGCAAACGCTGGGTGTACAGTACGGGTTTCTTGAATGTGAGCTTGCTTCCATTGAAATGTTGTTTTACTTTCATGAATCCTCCCTTGCTTACAAAAGATCTCTAAAAAAATAGCACCACCTACTTTCAGGGACCGCGGTCTCGGTGCTTTGAGAAGAAAGAATGATGGATCGGTGTTTGTTGACCAAGGCATACAAACTTCCCCACCTCAAGTGGTTCGTGTCCGCGTCAAGGAATCCGACAAGACTATTGGGCTCTCCCAGCCGGTATGGGTTAACAAAGGTGATAATAGTATTAAGGAGGCGTATATCCATAAAGCAAGAGACTCCCTGTTTGAAGAAGAATTATTTTATGAACTCTATCGTGAAGCAAGAGCTCTGTTGCGGCATGGTGTTGAAACACGGCATCGCCAAATCCAATTTACTGTTAACTACTCCCGGCACGTCATAGTTGACTTGGTTGACGCGGATGAGGCAGCTTCGATGTCGGATCCAGACATATCTGCCCGTGAATCCTCAGCTGACGAGCTTGCTGAAGGTATTGGTTTGTCCATCCGCATCCTATTATCTCATTCCCATCGCAGAAATCACCGTCGTCGAACTCAAGTGCCTCCTCCCTTAACCGTGAAAAAGCGTCCGCCACTCGAATCACAGTTCCTTCGGCCGAGTTTAACCTACCTTCAACACACAGAAAATGTTCAGTGGCTCACATCTTTCCTTGAGAACATAACCAGCATTTTGTTCTCTGCCGGTCTTACCTGTACTTTTTCTTCTCATTCACTCGAATCCACCAACACTCCTAGAGATGCAAACCGTCGTGATAAAGATGTTTTGGTAGAAGCGTTTGTCCACCAGTTCCTTGCCCCGCGAGAAACCCTCATCGCAGGCCACTTCCTCACTCCGAATTGCGGTTATAAAATCCTGGTTCGGACGGACATGAGCCCCTCGGCATTCGGAACCGAATTCGAAGTGCGCACCAATCTTTCATCATTCCCACAACAACAAACCGCACATCGATTCGGAGTTCGCGAAGATATTAGCGAATTCCTGGTCCATCTATTTACCCTTGATCTTGTCCATGCTATCCCATCACTTGGAGGCACCAGAGTGGGCTCCATCCCCAGGCCAAAACTTGCCCTATTGGATGGATCATATGGTTCTGATGACCCTGAACGTGATGTGGATGCTACGTCGTCGTTGCCCACTACAGTGGTGCCTATTTGGGAGCCCGTATTTCCTCAATGTGGCGAGCTGGCTTCCTATGCAACTAGTGGGAAATGTGCTAGCAAACTCTATATAGATTTAAGTGAGGATACACTAATTTTGAAATTCTCCCTGTTACGCCAGCGCGGTGGTGTCAGTAAGCAGGCGCCCGAGAATGCCACCCCTAAGGATGCTAATTATAACCCAATTCAACCGAAGGATACACCCCACATCAAAGAAATAAGGTATTTTTCTCACGGCAATAAAGGTGGGAATGTTTCTCATGCTTCTCCTCTACGAGATGTTCTAAAACAGTTCGAGGTAGATGAGCTAGCCCTTGACTGTTAGACCCCTGTGAGACTCTGGTTATTAGGTAGATACAATTTACCATTCTAGATACACAAATCAGCCCTAGAAAACCCTCCACATGAAAAACAAATATGTATTATTTCTGAACGCTATCAACTTTAACTAGTTCGGTATTTGTACCCCTGAAGGAGAATGGATGCGAGATCATAGTTTAACCGATAGTGAACACGGCATGAGCAGACAAAGGCAAAGCAAGAACAACACGCTATTGGGAATAATTAATTAGGCTAAAGGCCAGAAAATATGTTGAGCAATTCTCAGGAGGTGCCACTAAACTCGCTTATGGATTCCCAGTTTCTAAGACCGCAAGCTCGTCAAGAAGTTGGACTGTCTCAGTGGGGCTGGATACCCATGCGGTAGTACACGCCAATCGTGCCTAAAGTAAGATTGATTGATCAGTATGAATGGACAATATTGTCAAAGTATTTCGACTATGATAATCGTACCTTAAAGTCGTTCGCCCCAGCAGACAAAAACTGGTCGCCAACATGCAAGGTTTTTGACCTCTCGATCCCACCAAAATATTTCTGGCATGATAGAACCCCCCAAGATTTGTCTCCAATGTCAACAAAGACATCGTTTCCACCTAGATACAAGGTTAACGTACGGAAAATGATATATGTATGCATCAGCGATGGCTAGGGGTAAACCCACCATTGAAAGCGCAGAAAGGTAAACGTTTTCCAACTGGCGACATTTCAATCGTTTGTTGTGCAACAAGCACCGTCTCTTCCAGTTGCTCTCTATGCATACGATGGCCTTCAAGTGGGTAGATCCCCACTGCCTTTTCCTTCCGAAGGATTGCCGCAGGAAGGTTCAAATTGGTAACACAATCGCGTAAGGCAGCTTCCGCAATGTCCAGGAGTTCCTTAACATCCGAATCTTTCCAAAGCTTCATCTCTTCCAGCTGCCACTCGCCGCGTGGTTTGTACGTGAGAAGATCAGGGGAATTCGGGTCAAACTCATACATGAAATTGCTTTCCCCCCCAAGCACTACCAGATGGTTTTTTTGGGTCTTGGTAAGACTCGATGTTTCTTGTATCGCTTCCAGTAGGCCGTAAAGACGTTCTTTGTATTTGTCACCAGAAGAGTACCCTGCAGCGGTCACTATTCCGACGCGTTTGTTCTGTTGAAGGAGACGTATCATTCTAGGAATCACAGGGCTATCGGGGGTGATAGAGCCGCCATCTTCGTAAAGCGTAACATCCCCATCAAATGTAATAAGCTGGACTTCGCTACGGTGAACCAATCCCATCAGCTGGGCGGTATTTAATGTGAGACGGATATCATTGAATGACGGGGGTACAAAGCGCCTGTGGCTGATAAAACGTTGCTGGTCCTGGTACTTGAACGCGGCTTCGAGGAGCAGCGGGGTAAAAAAGGTGCCCACTGGGGGGATCAAGAGTTTCAGCTTTGACCGGCCACTGGTTCCGGCTTTTTGATGTTCAACTGTTGGGCATATATTAGCAAGTGAGGAAATGTAAGGATTAGAAGTGGATGGCAGAGCCAAATATCCATGACTTCTACGCGTCTGTGATACTTACTATGGTCATTGATAAGGCTCTCAACGTCACGCATTATTTCCATGTAACGATCCTGGGTATTTTTCGCGCGATGGGCTAGATTCTGGCTGTGCTCTGGATAGACAGCAGTTGGCTGTGAGCTGAGCACAAATGGGACAGCCATCAAGCCCTGAATGAGTATTTAGCTGGATTGTGTCATCTAGAACCAGGAGTTTATAGTGTAGCAGGATCTTTTTACCTTGATCCATTCAATCTATTGGCCCATGAATTATCTGTATTAGTGTTCTAACGCCCAGATTGTCATGGAACTAGGGAGTAAGAATTTCAAATTTCCAGGGCAGTGGATATAAAACGCACCAGCTGATCGCGTCGATGGGACTGTCATGCTCCAAAAAGTCTGTTATTAGGTTTATCTATCACTCGGCAAGCCAGGGTATACAGCGCCTATCATACCTTGAGAGCATCTGTATGGAGCATCAGGGAACAGCTTATGTATCAGTTTCTAGCGTGCATGAAGGAGGGGGGCTGAGTTTCGCAGACGACAAACTGACATTCTACACGATATCTGGTGGTCATATTGTTGGTACTCTGTATAGGGAGCTGGGCATATATTTTCTATCCAAGGGATGTAGGATAGTTAACGTGTTAAAATTATTTATTTTGAGGAATTAATGGTTGAGACAGCTAGGAAGATGTTGTTGTTGCTTGTTGCTCTAGTATTCACTCACTTGTTCCCCCTTGGCACCCCAAGCCGCTAATAGTTAACTAACTATTAACTTCACAAAGAAGTATTCAGTTCACTTCACTTCACTTCTCACTTCACTTCCATTCCCCAACATCAGAAACTAAACCAACCCAACCTTGTCATTTCATAAAACTAGTGGAAGAAAACTATAATGCCTGCTACACCAAACGGTCAAACTTATGTATATGGCTTCAAATATACATAACTATATCCCTGTATATCGAATGGTTGCTTACAACCCTGTTCTCGAGCTTCATTGTGCATTCTCCGTTGCACTAAGAGGTGAACCCAACATGCCCAAGAGATATGTATATCCCTGTACTATCTGATCCTAGTCACTGGAGATTGAGAACTCATATAGTCTCATTCATCCCTTGCCTTGATGTATATAGCCTCATTTACCCTTGTATTGGAGCATCTAACCCATCATAACATGAGTCATTCTTTGATACCGTCCTGTGCTGGTGTATGGCATTATTTTCTCACTGGAGGTGATACTCGACCAGGCAGATGTTCTTGCTTGGGGATGAGAGTGGATTATCCCTCTCTGACAATCCCCCATCTACCCTCTGAATTGCAATACTACAACTAATCTCCTACGTAGAATTTGCCTTCCTTTTAAACTGTATGGGCCCATCACTCATGCGTTTTAAAAGTGTTTCATAATATGATGCGGTTGTCTTCTTTTTGTCAAGGTAATCATCAGCACTGAGTGTATTTGCAGGTGAGAGATATTCGCTGTTGCCAATGGTACCCTGAATATGCTGTGCAAGTTCCATGACCGAGAGGAATTTTTGATGCCAGCAGTAATCGATGATTTTGTCGATGGGATCATCGGGATTCATCGCCGGGAATTTACGATCACTAAGAATGTTGACTCGTGTAGGGCGTTCTATCTCTTCATAAAGCTCCTTTCCTTGGGACATATACCAGAATAATGAATCCAAAGCAAACAGTTCGGTTTCCGGCCCGGCGACTCCATAACTGCCACCCTTTTCACCCATATAATGGGCCCGTACGTATGGTTCATATCCGACATCTACATCCTCTCCAATCTCGAGGGCGTGATCAAAATCAATCAAGATAAGGTCGTCGTCATTGTCCACAAGAATGTTCCGAGGATCTAGATCACCATGAACATAGCCAATCGATTCAATGCAAGCCACTGCACCAGTAAGCTGTTGGATCCGGCGGTGAACAGGGCGAGGTTTATCGATCGCTATCCGATCACGAAGGTTCCGATTGCTGTGTAACTGCATAAAGATGATATCTAGACCTTGCGGAAATGGCCTTACAATAAAAGGGCATGATGGCACCGAACTAAGAAGATCAAACATCTTCAGCTCATGCTGTATATGTGGGGAGTTTGATGTAAAAGAGATTTCGCGCCAATATTGTTAGGAAGCGTAAGCAGGACTGAATGGCCACCAATACCAGAGATAAAAGCCTCTGGAACGGCCGAGAGAAGCATTTTGATCATGGGATTAATATCTGCAACAGCAACAGGGGACGATGAATGGTATGTTAGACTGGGAATGAGCTGGCAGAGGTTTTCGTATGACACTGGAAACATAGACATCATGTCGAAGGTAAATAATCGTGGACAGAACTTAAGTTGAGGGTAGAACCAACAGTTTTCAGATGCAGCAGCAAAGCCGAAATAATAGAGTTGAAATCACAACAGCGCTTGGAAGGTAGAGCTGGGTGAGGTCTTTTAGCACTCTAGCGGAGAAACATGAAGGCCGTGCCGGTGTATCACAGCTAGACCCTTCAACTGGAGAGCAGCCAAAATGTGATCCATTATGGATGGTTGGCCAGACTCCTGACAACGTCCTTGTCCTACTTACCTAGGTACCTATCCCCTGCTGCTGTGAGCCCCTGGTTAGAACATTTATTCGGGTTGGGACACAGAGGTTAGTTTAGCTGGTGAAACTTACCAGAGGATGGATGGCCGGTTGTTTCGGTCTCTTGGCCACCGCGGATGCCGTGGTACTTACGGAGAAGTTAACTTAATAGCCCAGTGTCCCTGGCAAGTTGCAAGGTTGAATGAAACCTTCTCACGGATGAACCTTTGTTCCTCCATTTCAATGCTCGACTCGTGTCGTCGGCGATTTATTTCGCCGTGGATTGGCCCGGGCAGTTTCTTATAACAAAGAACGGGATTCCGGATCTCCAGTGTCCTGTGTCCTGTGTCGAGAAACATCCATTCAATTGGTTTAATACCTACTGTCAGCATATTTTATTGGATCACCATCTAACTCTTTCTCAACATGAAAACTTGGCTTGTGGCAACCGTTGCCCTGGCCACAGCCGGGTTATACTACATCTACCATTATGTGCTGTTCCGCCTGGACTTGAAAAGAATACGCGAGCTTGAACGCACCGAAGATGCTCCCAAAGCCCAACAGACGTCGTGGAAACTTGGCATTGATCTCTACAAAAACATTATACAGGCTGTCGACGACAAGAGGTATCTGAACTTGGAACAGGAAATGCTCGAGAAACATGGAGACACGTTTACTTTCTCCATGTTTGGGAGGACCTGTATCATGACTAGAGATCCCGAGAACATTAAGGCAATCCTAGCATCCCAGTTTGAAGAGTTTCGGTTGCCTGATTTGAGATACAAGAGTTTCTTGCCCATGCTTGGAGATGGCATATTTACTCATGTATATGGTGGAGGCAAACTAGGTTATCCATGGCAACATTCGCGGAGTATTCTTCGCCCACAGTTTTCAAAACAACAAATCCAGGATCTACCAGTGTTAGAGTCCTTCGTGAAAAATCTTATCGCCAGAATTCCTCCCGGAAAGACCATCGACCTCCAACCGCTGTTTTTCAAACTTACAATGGACACGGGTATGCGAGTGTTCTTTCTTCCCTTCATTTTTTACACCAACTAGCTGACGAATTCTGGTAAGCTACCGATTTTCTGTTCGGACAAAGCGTCAATAGCCTATTAAACAATGAGTCCAGTGAAATACAGTTTTGCGCCGATTTTACTCGGGGAACAGGTACTTTTTTCTGATCAACGACCAATTATGTAGCTACTCCTAACATGTTTCTGGGGGAGTAGAAATTCTTATGTTGCGCGCATCCCTTCAGGAGATGTACTTCTTGCAAAAAGATACTGCTGAGCTAAAGGCGCTATCTCGCCGGATCCGCCAATTCATTCAACCGTTCATCACCAAAGCACTTGAGCAACAGGCTTCAGGAAAACCTACGAGTTCTGAATCAGGGGGAAAATATATATTCCTAGAGGAGGCAGCAAGGGCTTTCAATGACCCTGTTCGGCTTGGATCTGAAATACTCAATATTTTGCTAGCTGGTAGGGATACGACAGCTAGTTTATTGTCAACATGTTTCCACCAGCTAGCAAGAAATAAGGACGTCTGGCACAAGTTGCGCAACGAAATTATCGATAATATTGGGAACCGAACACCCACATATGAGGATATTAAATCGCTAACATATCTTCGGTATGTTCTTAATGAGAGTAAGTATTTTATTCAAGCTGGCGCTGGGAATATCCGAATTGGAAGGATTTTTTTCATTGAGCTAACCGGGCTATTAATCCCTCACAGCCCTTCGTCTATACCCCGTTGTACCCTCGAATTCTCGCCAGGCGAATATAACGACTACCCTTCCCCGTGGCGGGGGGCCTGATGGAAAATCAAAAGTATTAGTTACAAAAGACATGAATGTCTTGTACTCAGTATGGAGCCTCCATCGTACCGAAACTGGAGTTTTTGGTCAAGATCCACATCTATTTAATCCAAGTCGGTGGGCAACGATTCGACCAGGCTGGAATTATTTGCCATTTAATGGTGGGCCTAGAATCTGCTTAGGACGTTCGTATCCATCCCTCATCAAAATGTCACTCACTGCGTGCTCTACCTAATCTCAATTCTCATTTAGAACAATACGCTTTAACTGAAGCGTCATATGTTATCATCCGTATATTGCAGAAGTTCAAAGACATCCAAAATTCGGATCCAAATCTCGAATTCATTGAAGATATGCGACTTACACTTTCGGTCCACGGCGGGGCGCTCGTAACCTTATATCCGACTGATTAGCTGTGGAGTGAACCAATGAGCTTAACTTGATCTAAAATAGTTAACTATTCATTACCATCGCTTTAAATCCAGGAGGTTCTGTCGTTTGGTATAGATACACGATAGAGAGATAGCACTAAAGATATTATCCATTCGAAATAAGTTAGGAAAGGTAGATAAATATAACTAATAGATTCTCAAATCCCAGTCAAATCAATGATACAAATTGTTGAAATAATGTATTATGGTTGGTTCCTGGATCCACCAACCTTAAAGAACGCCCCACATGGTCCTAATGCTCCATGTAAAGACCAAGTACCAATATAAGAAATCTAGAAATGAAATAACACAGTAATTGAAAATGAGGTGTACAGATACAAAAGAAAATACAGGAAAAGAAAGGTAAGATTAAGAGCAAGAAAACAAAAGAGAATACAGATGGAGAAAGATAAGAAAGATAAGAAAGAATAACAACAGGAAATAAACATGACCAAGGAAAGTTCTCTACTGGGCAGAGAGAAATAAGGAAAATAATGTCTAATCAAACTCCAAAGTATTGGGATAATTAGTTTGCTGCCATTTGTTCCAACTCTGGGCTTCCGTTCTCTCGTTCTCCCACGGGTAGGGTGTCGTCCCGGTTTGAGTTTGGGGCCTGTTGACGGCGTAGGATTGCATAGGAAAGCGACGCTCAACCTCTTGTAGACTGCGGTTGACTGCTTCCTGGCTTGCAGCTGAGTCACGGAGATACCCTATGGGGTAGGTGTTGTCTGCTGGCTGATATATATTGGTTTGGCTCGCAGTTCCGATGGGAGCGGGGTTGGGTTGTTGTTGGTAATTTTGCGGTGCTGTTGGGCCAGTGTATGCCCTACTAGTTGGGTAACCCGGAGCTGCAGAGACAGTTCTCTCTGATCCTGATGGCCGAGCTCTTGATGTACTTGAGCTGGTGCCAACAAGGGTACTGCTCTCGTAGTGATCGGTAAATTGTCTCTGTTGTCGCTCTGTCGGAGCAGCATGATAGTCACCATACCTGGCAAAAGAATCTGTGCCAATTTGCATCGGATATGGCTGTGAGTGTGACTGGTCTGACATCTGCCGGTAGTATTGAGACTGGGATGGGGTAGAAGAGGCTTGAACTGATAATGACCCAAGGGTAGTGTAGGGAGGAGTTCCAAGCTGTTGTCCATATTCGGAACCATAATCATTTGAACGAACAGCGGCTGAGCGCATGGGGGAGCCAAGGTGCTCCATCCCCCAGTTGCTTTGCTGCATGGTCAAGAGCAGAAAAAGGTTTAGTTCGGAAATAAACAGGAGCCAAAAAGTCAGATTAATAGATGACGATAGTTAAGAAGATGGAGGAGCAAAAATATATTCTATCAATATCATTGAAATGGGGGGTGAGAGGGGATATATATCAGGGAGGGGTTGCGATGCTCCCTTGGACAGGACCTTATAATCTCTGATCGAGAGGGCCCAGGTTTGTGCAGAATAACTGCTCTGCTCTCGCCCTGTTTTGGAACCGCATGCTTCACTTTTGATACGGAAACAATACGGAAAGATTATGGTCCGCAAGACGGCCTCCAGATCGACTCCGACTCAGCCTCCCAAAGAGAGCAATGAAACAGGTTATAACATCATCAAGCAGGCTTTACCTTGAACCCCTGTGCTAGGCTTCTGCTTCCTTAAACCTAGGGGATGCGGATGTTGCATCATCCTTGGAAGGAGATCCGACAGTTGGAGAATTCAGATAAACTGTGGCTGATAAATTTCAACAACAGCCGGCAAGAAGAGGGCTTCCAAGATGCATCAATCAATTTAGTAGAATTCTAGAACGCCTAGCCCATTTTCCAGGGTATCTATACGTCCCTTGACAAAGCAGCCTCGAGAGAACGAAGAACGAGGATCAGAACCTCGCACTGGTTGGTGAAGCCTTCATTAAGTACCTACGTATTTAGGTAGGTATCTTTTGTTTAAAGCAATCGTATGTGCTTGGCCTAGAGGGCGCAGATAGAAACCGCATTGCAACAAAACATCTGTTGCACGCCTGTCAACCAGTCAACTCAATGTTGGCATCCATCTCCCCATGTCTCTCTCCACATTCGAGTTGAAGGATGGAGACACTAGCCACCACAACTTTAATTGAGGCGTGGCGCAATGAGGCTGCCTGGGGCATATTCTACCTTGGTAGGGAGTTAATAACTAGTACCTCTAATACTCTGTAGAAGAGAGTGAAACGAAGAAAGTGTGAGAGAGGGAATGGTGGGGAGTGGCTGGTGAGGAATTGTAGGCATTCTTTAGTTGCAAGGGTAAACCCTGTGATTCTAGGCTCCAACGCTACTCCATGCTTAACTTACTAGCTTGAGAAAGAAGCCAGTTGGGCACGATACGGAATTGCTCTAATGAATTGATAAAAAGAAAAAAAAACAAAACAAGATTTGATCAATGTTGGACAAGCCACACCGTCCGCAACAAACTAGAAAAGAAATTAAAAAGCTCATAGAATCGTAGAATTGCTTGGATGGCAGCATTATACTCCGCCCCTGATAGAACAACCAGCCAACCTAAAGACGCCAAACATTAACAGTTTTCCCCTGAGTTGCGGTGAACCTCCTTCTTGTGTCGTTTAAGTTGATCTATTCTCGCAAATCCCGCTGTATTTTTACAGCCACTAATATCACACTTGAATTGTTTAGAATGCTTTTGCAGATGGGCCCTGAAAATCCAGCCAGGCACAGCCGGTGTTATACGAGATTAGTTTCAAAACTCTCAATAATCGATATTAAAAAAAGAAAAGGAAAGAAAAAAAGAGGGAAACTAACCTGAACGAAGAATTTCTTTCAAATACATGCAGTTCCCCATTCTTTATCCCGCCTTTATCACAACCCCTATATGGACATGTCCAATTACCTTTCCCTCTATTCGACAAACCTGGGTAAAGTGTTTGAGGGTCTGATGGCGATTCAACTGAAGGGGATCTGGAGATTTCCATGACCCTGGCCTCGTCTGGGGTTAACGATACTAGTGGCGATGCTGGAGGGAGATAAATGTTTGGTGGAATACGAGCGGCGTTTGATCCCACACAACCAGGAGATTCCATGCGGGTAGTGGTGGGTATATTTTCAGTGGCTGAAGATTGAATCATACCATAAGCCTGATTTTCATTTTCATGGCTTCTAAAGGTAGGACATCGGTTCCAGAGGGAAGAAATTTGATCGGTCATTGTTTTGAGTTCCTGCGAGGACTGCCTGCATTGCCGGGTTATGTGAGTGAGTATTGGATTTTTGGATGGAGGGTCGAAATACTGTTTGAAATTACGATATTGGTAAAGCCACAATAATGAAAATATAGAGTATACGGGTGTACAGTTGGTAGGAGAGAGAGTAAAGGAAATAGAGAATACGGGAATACAGTTTGGAAGGTGAGGTAATGGAGAATGAAACAAGAGGTTGGAAGGGGGACGGGAGAGAGGGACAAGGGAGAGGGGGACAAGTGGAGAAAGGGAAGAGGGGGAGAGAAAGGGAGAAAGAGAGAGATCACACACTTGAGACACTTTTCTAATTTACTCAGATTGTTAACACCACTCAAATCCGACAGTTGGTCATCACCATCCATCTGCTGAACATGGGCTGAGATGGAGGCTCTTATATGTTCTCCATCCAGCAGGTTTGACAATAACCTGGAAGTGGTGGACAAATTTTCAACAATCTGGTCAAGCTGATGGCTTGCCCTAGGCAATAATGTTAAGCCAGGCGGCGATGCTGGAGACGCCAATGATGGAGGTGGTGAGGATGATGATGATGATGATGAAGCCTTAAGCAGGGTATGATTATTCTTCCGTGCAGGTGTCCACCTTGACTGGGAGAAGGATGAGTATGAGTCAGGTTGTAATATAGACTGGGGGGATGGATCTGGATCTGATTCTGGGGATTTGGTAATGGTTTGATCTTGTGCCTTCTGACCAGGCTGAGCCATTGTGCTGTACTCAATTCGGCCTTGGGAGGAAATCAAATCAATCTAAAAGGGAGGCTGAGTGTGGGTAATAGTTGATTTGGTTGTGATTTTTGATTTCTTTTTTATTAGGAGAGGGAATTGTTCCTCTAGCTATTACTTGGTTTTTTTTTTTTTTTTCTTTCGGGGATGGGGTATCTAATCGTTATGTGAGAGCGAGAGTGGGCTGTTGTTTTGTGTGCGTGCGTTGTGGCATTGCTGAAATACCTTGATCGTGTTCCACCGGACCACCCCAGAGCCCTCTCTGTCAGCCGAAAGAGCGGGAGGAACGTGAGGATAAAAGGTCAGGGAACCAGAGAAGAATTCGGGAAACATTGGAAACGATAGGATGGCTGAGAGGGTTCAGCCTGCTGCGGCAGGGAGAAACAAATGAAGGCTTTTCCAGAAATGTTTCTCTAGAACCCTTATCCTGACCCTTTTTTTTTCTTTTTATTAATTGCGCTTAGCTCTGAACTGAGCCACGATGCAGGGCAGAGGGCAAAAGGCAGATTAAGAGAGGGGAAGAGGGAGAGAGAGGGGGGGGGGGGGGGGGGGGGGGGCAGGGGAGAGGGAAATGAAGAGTGAGATATAGAGAAAAGGAGAGGAAACAGT
>JANTQB010000163.1:0-31169 GCA_032988175.1 Myotisia sp. PD_48
CTGCCGCCAAGGCGGCTGGGACGGTGTATGACTAAATCAAATCAAATCAAATCATTACCTGGTACTCCGTAACTTACCTAGGTTATCCAATGCTTCCTTCGAGGAAGAACTTCTAACTAGTTAACTAAATCTTCTCTAAACGCTCAGATCGTGCGGTACATACCGAAATGAGTAAATTACGCGGAGTAGTTCCGGTAGCTTTGGCTACAGGGCTGGGAATCCTCAATGGTGCGAAATCTTTCCTGTGGTCAACAACTAACAGGTTAACAAATGGCACTAACTAATTCTTGGACTTGCCATAATTAAAGGATACTTTATATTCAAGCCCGCCTATGCAGAACGGGAAGTACACAAGTCAACGGTCTCATCTGGGTATGTTCTTATCCCCTGGCCTTTTAATTGGCTATGGATACTAAGGAATTTCATCCCCCGGATTAGACAAGCAACGCAAATTAATCTCCCCACCGATGATCCCGGCCGCACCACCGACGATCTAGTTCCAGGGGAGAATTTGAAGGACAACCGAACCTCAACTGAGGCACCAGCCTCCTGGACTCGTAGAATGCACAATTGGTGGACCGCAAGCAGCAACGCTCCAGCTAAAGTTAATGACAATCAACCTGAAAATTAGATTCGGCTCCTGCCTATCAGTCAATTTCCTCCGGGAGTGCCGTGGGAATATACGCCATGGAATATAATGCCGATGGCTATGGAGCTGTACTCAGCCCGCCTAGTATCCTACATATACTTCTTAAGGATTGGAGCCAGGATTGGGATTTCGACCCTGTGGGCCGGTTGACATATAAGATGAGGGAGATGGGACGAATACACTATGACAGAGAGAAGATTTTGTTAGAGATCGGCACTAGAAGGCTATATTCCCTGGCAAATGCAGAGTGTCTAGCTCGGCTATATGAGGGATTGATGAGGACTTGCTTGGTTTATGGAACCGGGGATGGAATCATAGACGTACTCATGCAAAAGGCCAGGGAATACTTGGATCTGGTTCGCGATGCGATTCAGGAGTTGGAGGAGTGGGATCCAGAGGAAGATGATTTTAACGATGGTGGATGGGATGACGATGAGCCCGAGAAGCCTGACGAGGAAATAGATGAAGAAGATGATGACGACGATGAAGCTGAAAAGAAGCTAATATCCAACCTTTCTGATCAGAAGAAAGATCTTCTTAATCTCCTCGCAAGGATATCAAAGCTTTATACATCGCTTATCGATAATCGGCTGAAGCCGTTGGCCAACAGCGATCTCCATTGCGAGACCATTTCTCGACTAGACACATTGATAGATCAAGCGAAGTAGAAAGTTAGGAGTTCCTCTCTTGCCCTTCGAATAGTCCTTAGCATAGAAGGTTAAAAGACTTTTGCCAGTCTCCGTATGCGTAGGCATACTATACCATTTGCGGTACCTGCTGGTTTGGTTCCGGGCCTTTGAATGCCGTGGGTTGACCAGTGTGTTCCTCCTGCCTATTGGGGAAAGCATTATTTTATCCTAAGCTCTCGATTTAATGGGCTATATGTCTGGTGATTGACTTGGAAAGAGAATGCCACACGAGCAAATAGTATGCTGGATTTAAGGACAATATTTTGATATCAAATTCGTTACATGTTAGATAACTATTCCCATCAGTCTCCCCGCCGAACACCAAATATCGATAATAACGGCTAAATCAATTTCAGCATAAAAGACACAAATATTAATATAATAACACCTTTAACACCTTATATAACAACATCTCATATCTCTTCAACTAGTTTCCTCCCGGCTACGCCGTTCGCAGGATTTTCGAAAAGTGCACCAGCAGGAGTACCAAGCCATTCTTCGGGCACGCCGACTCGGCACCCATCTCGGTTCATTACATATCGTATCATAACTGGATCAGCTTTCTCGGGTTCTCTAAATTCTTGAGCAGCGGCCGTGTTATCCCCGCTTATTTCAGCTGCGCTGATTTTCCCCCGTCGTTTTGGAGCTTGTTTCTTGAGGAGTTTGTTTATTGTATCCATCTAAGCACAAAATTAATCGACTATCATTTTGATCAAAGTGGAATGATTCCATACCTTTTCTTCTTCATTGCGCTTTTCGCTCAAATTCTTCCTTCTTCTGGCCATCTCGGCACGACGCATGGCGTGCTCTTCGGCAGTTAGGTGTTTCTTAACTTGGGGCTCTACTCCAAAAAAAAGGGGCGGGCCGTTAGCAAACTAGTATGCTCTCAGATGTGAAAATTGATCCTGCTGAAACGACTTACCCATCGGTAATTGCAAGAAATCGCCCCCAAGTTCTATACGACCACGCTGGCGCTTGGTCATTTTGCTTAGATCTGGAGTGCTTGCTCTGCTCCCGTCCATAGGGGTGCCTAGATCGGAGTCCGACTCCTCCTCTTCTTCCTCCTCTTCCTCCTCGTCTTCTTCTTCCTCTTCCTCGTTCATTTCGTCTGCTGCCGATGTCCCTGCCCGTCCTCCACTCCCTGAATCTGGTTCGGATAAATCTTCATCGTCGTCGTCGGCGACGTGCTTTGATTCAACGTTCCTCACTTTAGCGGCAATTGCAGGGGTGACGGTTACCACAGGGCGAGCTGTCGCCTGTTTTGCAACAGGGGTCACAGGTGGAGCATCGTCCATATCAACATCCCCTTCTGCGTCAATATCAGGCTCACCCTCAGCATCTAATTCTGAATCTGCTTCTGCGTCCTCTTCACCACCCTCATCTTCTCCCTCATCCTCATCCTCCTCTTCTTCTTCGTCGTCGTCATTATCGGCATCATCGTCATCTTCTTCCTCTTCCTCTTCATCAGATATTAGGTCTTCTTCATCGTCTGTCTCGACTTCGACGAGTTTTCTCTTGGTTCGACTGTTTCTAGGCCCAGTTACGATCAGGTCTTCAGTAAATATATTATGAGGCCGATGTGCCCCCTCGTCAGGCGCACCGTTTGTGACTTCGCGAAGTTTACTTGATGGCATTTTAACGGTGAGACGAATCGATTTTCTACGCTCTTCGGGAGGAGTCGACGACGAAGACGAACGCAAAACCGTCACAGATGGAGAAGCAGTCTGCTGTAGGTTGGGCATAACGTTAGAAGAATTCGAGTTAGATAGGCTCGCCAGAGCTGCGCGGGAACGCAGCGAGCGAGTGGAAGGCATATTGGGGGTTAGGATTTCTGGACACGTTGTGTGCGCAAAGAAACTGGAGGTGTTGCAATGAACCCAGATATTGGAAAATCAAAGTAGATAGATATAGTGCGACAGGTGTGCGAATGGCAAAATAAATGAGGGAACAAAGAGCATAGATCAAGCAGGGAGAGAATGTGAGCAGCTCTCGCCAACCCGCATGTGCGCTAGGGCAATGACAGCAGCACAGCTTGGGGGCACCATAAGAGAGAATGATAGTGTAGATGGACAACAAGCGATAAATACTACATCCCCCGTCCAAGCTGAAACTCAAGCTCTCATGACAGAGATTCGGCTTGTTTGATCCTTGCAGGTTGACTTGGCAATGCTATCGTTGTGCAAAGCTCTGGAGGGCTGGCTTCATCCCAACCAAGCCATTTCGTACAAGATCTTCGGTCCTTGGGGAGCCAACGCAACCGTCCATCGAGCCTGAGGAACCGTGACAAAGCCAACAAATAGAGGACAAGGCAAGCTGGGGTGGAGGTTCGAGCGGGAGGATTATAATTGACCGCCTTACCTGGAGATATTCACAATCAGAACATATAAGTGGCTACCGTCGCGGCGCCCATCCGTGTCATAATTCAAATAATAGCAGGAATATTGATTGTCGTGGTTGTACGAGGGCCGAATTCACCTTCCCAGGGTTTGGGGTTTCGTTGATGGTAACGGAGGGATTTTTTCTGCGGGACGACGACTTTCGATGGTAACACGAAGTGCAACTGTTCCTTTTATTTCGCTCGCGGATCGACTGCACAACACGAGAGTGAGAGTTATATATACCGCAAATAGCACAGTCAGAATGGAAAGGAGTAGTTATACAGAGTAACCTAAGAGCACAGAACATCAAGAAGTGCAGTAACTACGGAGCTAGTTAACTAGCCTGCAAGCTCACTAGTCCACCTAGCTAACTCATTACGGGTACATCGCGTCGCGCCGAAATCTGGTGGGCGACCAGGTACCTGCTGACCTAAGAACCGGCCGAGGTAAAACACTCTCCCCAGCTTCTTCACTCAAGCACCACAGCATCACCATCATCACCCTCTCTCTCTCTCCCCCTCTCTTTTACACTCTGTTTGTTCTTTTCGTCCGACTCTGGAACTGGTTTTACCGTACTTGCGACCGCTTTTGTCCCGCCACCAGCAACTATGAGCGAGAATTCGAAGCCGAAAGGCTCATCCATACCAAGCTGGCAGCTGGGACTTGCGACACAGAAAGCTGAACCTGCATCACCCGTCGTCACAGAGAACAAACCTGATACCTCGGACGAAGTAGCTGAGGGCAAAGACACGCTCCTTGAGCAGGCAAAAAGGTTCCTTCAGGATGAATCGATACGTGATGCTCCCACTGACCGGAAAATCGCCTTCCTTGAATCCAAAGGTGTCTCAAACGACGATATCCAGAGCTTGCTAGGAGACTCAAGAAACCAAGATGCCACAAGTGATACCGCCGGTGAAGCTTCATTGGCTACCGCAAAAACAGAATCGTCTACTACTACTACTACTACTACCGCACCAAGTTCTCCCTCCGTTCAGACCTCCTCATCTTCTCCATCTCTGGCCCAAACGAATCCAGCCAGTTCCCCAGCCACCTCCGGGTCTCGCACCCGCGACCTTCCTCCAGTGATATCCTATCCCGAATTCCTTTTCCAAGAATCCAAACCTCCTCCGTTGATCTCCTTTCAGAATGTTGTATATACACTCTATGGCGCCGCTGGTCTGGCCGCCACGGTCTACGGCGCTAGCGAATACCTTGTCAAACCCATGCTCGAATCACTAACTAGTGCCCGTCAGGAGCTCGCTGAAACCACGCAAGCCCATCTTAATACGCTAAATCAGAAACTAGAAAGAACAGTCTCAATAATTCCCCCAATCTCCACCAGCAAAACATCATCCCAGGACAAACAACTTGACGACGAGGACACAAAATCCGTCTCATCTGAGGCAAACGAGCTATTTCACCGCGATATAGCCACGCAAACCACTCCAGAGCTCAATTCTTACCCTTCTATATACCCAGCCGTAGTTAACACGGCAGATGAGAGTGATGGGGTCAGAGCCCAAAAGCGAGTAAATGACCACCATTCGAGGATTGAGTCGATATCCGCGCAGCTTAATAGCGTGTTGTCTGCAGAGAAAAGCACCGATATGCTGTATGAGACTGCTCGAGACAGCGTCTCGGAATTGCAGAGTTATCTAGATGGCCTAATGTACAGCACGACGTATCTGAATACTTCACTATACGGATATGGCGATGACAAATCTGGTGACAAGAAAACTGGGGTTACTAGTGGGGAGGACGATGCTATTGCTGCTTTCAAAGCTGAAGTGAGGAGTGTCAAGGGAACACTTCTGAGTGCTAGGAATTTCCCTTTGAGGAGGGGTGGTTATAGACCAGGTATGGGTGGTCGGTGAGGAGGAGTATTTTAGTCATTTTGTGTTGCTTTGGATTCCTTTTGAGGAGCAACTTAAGTTACTTTTTCTTTGTACAATTTTTACCAGTAGCCTTTTATTCTTTAATTAATGATTCAATCTGCCCATTTTAAACATCTGGAGTTATTTTCTATCGAAGGAAAGCATACCGTGTGGTGAGCAGTGTATATATGATAACTAATGGTTGTCGTTACAAGTAATGATATATTAAAACATCATGCACAAGAAAACGAAGTTGCACTTGAGAAACAGAAAAGAAAATATATTTTCATCACGTCAATTATAAAACAGCCCATCCAAGAATAAATTGCATAATCCCAGGGATATAACATCACTTCTTCATTCATGCATTCTTCAAGAACCCCCTTTCCTATAATCAGTATTATAATACGCAATAAACGTAACAGTGAATATCAATTCTGCCTAGATCTAGTTTATGGAGTTGCTCTACTCATGCCAATCAGACGTTTCACACCAACCTAACGAAATGCAATTAGTTAATGTATACTCAAGGAGACGTTTTATAAATTGGGGAAAGTTCAACATACCATCCAGTTACCACATTCGTCGGTCCGATTAGTAAGGATATCCAAATGGATGGACTGCGCAGTGTCGTAGTCCCGAGCTTGAATCGCTTGCACTAGTTCCAACATACTATCTATGGTATTTGGCTTCAATAGATCCTCATTATTCAAATGATCGAATAGGAGGTTCAACCGGCGCTCAGTATCATTGACTTGGGCTTTGAAGGAGCTTGGAGCACGGGATTTGACACGTTGCATATCCCCAGAAAGGATGTCGAAAATAGGTCGGGCGTGGGATGGGATATGGGAGCGGTCTCCAGATGCTATACAGATGTTATTAGCGTGCTAGTAATGTAATAGGGCAGATATTAAAATCCTTACGATGCTTAGGTGGTACCGATGCCTTTCTCTGTGACTGTGCGGTACCTGGTCTGGATTCCTGCTGCTGCTGTTGAAGAGCTGGAGCCATAGGGTGCGGAGGTGGTGGTGGATGGGAGGGCTGGCCAGGGTGTTGGGCGTACGGGCCACGAGGAGCTCCATGCTGGAATTGCTGTGGTGCATAAGGCGACGGACCTGGAGCCTGTTGTGGGGGACCTGCCGGTGGCGATGCCGGATTTGGGGCATAGCGATTTGTAGGTGGTGCGTTGGACGGTGGAGCGTTATACGGGGATGGTCCGCGTGGGATTGGCGGAGGAACCATACCTTGGCCTACTTGTTGTTGAGTTGGTGGTGCGTATAGGTTGGAAGTTGAGGGTGGTCTCTCTGGAGCGTAACCTTGAGGTGTGCCTGAGATTGGTGGAGATGTCACACGAGCTGGAGCATATGGGCCCTTTGGTGGTGGAGGGACAGGCATCCCAGTGCGCTGCACCGGTGCTCCGGCAGGTGGAGGCCCCGGCTGTGGAGGACCAGCCTGAGGGGCTTGTGGTTGATTAGGGAAAGGGGAGTTGGCAACTGGTGTGATGCCTGGGGTGGCTCGTCGAGGAGTAGGTACACGAGCAAATCCCTCCGGTAGGTCATTCCATGCTGGAACATTTGAAGGGGCTGTGTAAGCTGGTGTAGGAGCAGCCGACTGTGACGCCCTGGGAGGCGGTGGGACGCCTCCTGGCCCTGAGAGCCCCGAATATTGAGTAGGCATGCTTGGTTGCTGCGGCGCTTGATAGCCTTGAGGTGCATATCCCATCTGGTGAGGGGCGCTGTATGCAGGACCTGGTTGCACTGCGCCAGATGGAGCATATGGGTTTCCGAGAGGTGTCGGGCCACGGGCCATCGGTGTCTGCTGTGGTTGATAAGGACTGGGGGTGTGTTGGGCCACAGGTGGAAGCCTTGTTGATTGAGCTCGCGGCGCGGCGGCAGGTTTTGCAGCTGGCTTACTCGTTGCCAACCTAATTCGGTTCTTCGCTACATCTCCTGCAGGATGAGACGCAGGGAGGAGACGAAGATATTTCTCTGCAACATCTAGACGCCCGTGGGTTGCGACGATATCGGCGTATTCAATATACTTATCATAGAGCAAGCTAAGCTTCCAGTCTGATTGTTTTTGTTGTTCAGAGTCTTGGAATTTGGCGACCTGGCGGAAGACAGTAACCTTCTCAATGAAATCCTGGAGAACTTGAACGTGGATGGAAAATCCCGTGTCATCACCGGCTGCTTCGATTTTCTTATTTTCATTCTCCTTGAGTTCTTCAATCCATATTGAAACAACCTTCTCAAGTTTAGAACCTGCCATGTAACAGAAAGAAGCATCCTTTCGACTTTCTTTGTTACCTTCTGATGTAGCGTATTCTTCTAACCTGTCACCAAGTGCTTCACAAAGATCAGGAAATTCAGTCGCATCGGCAAAGGTACATATGACAGCAATAGCTTCCTTCCAATTCGACAAATCGACATTATGCACAACATCCCAGATATTCTTCTCGGCGACGGCAGCAAGAAGACGAGTATAATTCGGGCCTTGAGATTGTTTCAGTAAATAGGCCTCCTGGGCTTTCTCGATACACTTTTGTCCTCCACAAAGTGCTACCATAAAGGCATCAGACATCCTGTCTTCTTGCAGGCAGATGTCAAGGGCTTTTTCGAATTGACCTAATACAAGCGCTCTTGTAATACCCCGGTCGGCTTCAGACTCCGTTCCTGAATATAGCTGGAATGGGTTGTTTGTCTTTGCTTCCTTCGAAGGGGAGAGATCGCTCAAAAAGTTATCGCTGTCGGCACTAGCATCGAAGATCGAAACAAGTCTCCTGTGCCGCTTGGCGCCATTACCCCCAGGGGGAGCGAGGTTGACTCCGTTTGCCTCATTGGAACCGAGACCAAGCTTCGAGAGACTATCAGCAGCCTCATCTACATCTCCAGAGAAGCCGAGATATTTGATGAGCTCTTGCTTTGGATTCTCTGATATAAGGGTGCCCATTACTTTCCAATCAACTTTCTCCTCCTCTTGATCAGCCCCGGAAACCCGGGACTCACAGATTCCACGAAGGTCACCAGAATTTAAAGCCGTTTCAAACGAATCAGTGGCGGTGCCGATGTTAGAGTCGATATCGAATTTGCTGATTCGGACAACGGAGGAACGGCCGTCACTTGATGCCAATCCAACAGAAACAACTTTACCACCAAAACCGAAGGAAGCAGCTACTGGACGTTCAAGCCATTTAGGGGCCTTGCCCAAAGTGAATGTTGACGCTTGTGGTTGAGTTTGCGCCTTAGCGAAGAAATCTTCGTCATTAACAGGTTGGTTATCCGTTGATTGGGAAGTTTCCGGGTGGGTGTTCTGAATCGTTTGCACAGAGATCTTCCCATCAAAGGAGGCTGTGGCAAAGAAACTTGGATTGTTCGGATTCCATCTGGTTTGGAAGGTCCAATTAGTGACAACAGGGAACTCTCCGTATGCTTCACCAGATTGTGGGTTCCAGCATATAGTTCGATTATCCTTCCCACTGGAGAGCAAAAGGCTGGGGTCCTGTCTGCACCACGAAAGGGAGAGTACGCCAGATTCATGGCCTCTCAAAATTCGTTCAGGAGCATTGGAGTTACGCAAGTCCCAGACTAGAATCAAGGGATCGGATTCAAGAGGTATCGAGGTGACGAGTTTCGTCGATCTTTCAGGGTCCCAGGCCACAGCACTAACGGCTTTGCGTCCGAGGTTATTGAGTGTCAAGCTTTCCTTTCCCGCCTTTGCATCCCATACAGTGACAAAGCCAGCACTGCTTCCGGTGACTAGAATATGAGGAACCTTTTTGTTCCAGTCAAGGCATTCGATATCGTCGACCCTGGCGGCAACGTTCCCAAGCCGAGTTGGGGAATCGATGTTATTCAAATCCGTAACGAACAACTGGGAGTAGATGAAATGTTAGATGGAATAGTAGAAAGAAAGGACAATGGACTAAATACCTCGCCTTTACTTCCACCGGTTGCCAAAAGGTTCGAATGTTTGGGGTGGAATTGTAGGGTTTTGATAGCTCCCGAGTGTATGGATGCCTTGGTGACAGGTTCAGGGCTTACGGGAAGAAAGCCGTTAGGACAGGGACCAAAAATGTATATATCTTGAGCACAAAACCAACCTTGATCCGTTCAATAATTTATCTGCGTCCCATAAACTCAGAGTTCCACTCTCGAGGGCACCACCGATGATACCTCTAGTACTGTCGTCGGACTCGGCCCAGGCAAGGTCGTGGAAACTATCGGTTTAGCATCAGCAATTGCACGTCGTGATCCAATGTGGAAGGACAATCCAATGGCATATTAATGATAGTTGATAACTTACCCGGAATCTGTGCTGACACGGGCGGCGGGCTGTAGTTCGGCGCCAATGCGGTCGCTGTCAAGGTCCAGATCCCATAGTTCTAGAAAAGTTTCGTTTGAGAAGTCTGCATCTACTGCTCCTGCACGGGTTCCAGTTGCAATGAATGACGAAGCTCGTCCAGGGGACCAGGCAAAGGTGGCAGTGCGTGGTATCTCCCTGAGACGCACCATGTTGAAGTGTGTGTGGTAGTGTGGAAGTAGAACAAACGTAAATTCAAAATAGAGAACAAAGCACAACTGAAACCACAGCTACGCTCGGAAGCATGCAATAATTAGGCCAGAGAAAGCCTCCGGGAAGCAGAGAAGAGAGAGTAAGCAGGACAGAAGATGGGGAGGGAGAGATTGGCTGATTTCCTTGTTGCCAAAGGGGGCAACAACAACTCGAACATTGAAGGTGGCCTTCTTTATCGTCACGTGAGCTGGCTACAACAAGTCTTAGAGATTAGGTGAGCACCCTACTAACTGGGTTAGGTTAGGTTGACCTGATTCAGGGTCACTTAGGTAAGCGACGAGGATCCACGTCACGTGGGTGATCTGTGCGTTAGTTACCCGACCCTAGGATAACTCTATTTCGTCTGTTTTCTTCTGTTCTATATTTTTTTCTGTCTTTCACCCATACTTATTGATTCTAATCAAAATCAAATATAACACTGCCCTATCTGCCAGAGTAAATATATATTTTGGCTCATGAGTACAATGATCCTCGGACAGGAAAGAATATTATATATATATAGTTTTTATATTATAACAGCTCTGCTCTTCTTTTTCACCTCTTCTTCTGCTTTTTCTTTGAGATTCATGTAGATAGAATCAATAGTTATTAATTTTATAAAAAAACAAGCATATGGAAAGGATTAATAATGATTTATAAATATATCGGCAGAGTACTCTTTCTAAAAAGATATGAAATTGGTGTCAAATCTACGTGTTTGCTGAAAACTGCCTTTCTAGATAACTACGTTTTTGACTTTAGCTATGTTCTATTTGTAGTGTCTAAGCTATGGAAACTTATTGCAAACCACTAATATATATCCACTAGTTATATGAATCCCGACTCCAAGCGTCCTTGAGAAGACCAATTGTGTCTCAACTTCTGGAAGATCAGCTATCAGAGATAAGGGCCAGGGGGAGCTCTAACTCGCAGGGGTTCTGGCTTCAAGACCTAGTCAATCGGCTCTAGATTACGGAATAATTAGGAGCGGGACTCCCATCCATTTTGATTTTGGGCCGACTTACTCTAAAGCCTGATGGAAAATATTAATCCATGTAATTTATTTGTTCGTTTCCGTTTCCCCCAATCCATATTATTTACAATAGTGTAGGGGAATAGGAGATCATGAAATTAGTTAACTATATTTCCATAGCTTTTCATTGCTAGTTACGGGTCGCCTTATCTTATTTAATCCCTAATCCAATTGTTTTTCTCCCACCATCACACTTTCAATGATTGGAGGCCTTCTTCTATTCTTGATGAGGTGTTGAGAGGTAACCCGAGAGCATCACAGTTACATTAATTTGAAAAAAATATATAGTGCGTTACATACATTGTCAGCATTCAATGGCTAGTCGATGGTTTCCAGAAGAAGACTCGACTTGCCAGCGGAGACTATAAAGACCTTGTAGATATATTGGACTAGTGTACCTATACAGATTCGATGCGAGCCCCAGCGGATCAATAGCTCGAAGCAGAAGGTAGGTTGTTGGGGCTCATAATCGTTTTCGCCGCAGAGACGTCTTGCAGGGGGTTTGTGCGGTGCAACCATAATCTCGTCGACAAGCATCCTGCAGGGGCCTTACCCGGAGATCAGGTTCCTTCTGACAGGTGACATCGTCGAAATTGCCGCTGTTAATCAGCCGGCATCTATAGAGATTTTAGAACGCCAGATTGGAAGTAACCTTGAATGACAATTCATAAACACCAAGGTATGTCTCTTAAATAGCCTGCAGGCGCAGAGAATTCAAGAAGATTGGGATTGCTTTCTTATCATAAAGTAAGAAAGAGAGAGAATTCTGTTCTGACTCAGATTGTGCTAATGTTTATATCACCATCACTTGGATGTGCAATACTCCACTTTGCTATTTTTGTAGCAGGTAACCGATTGCTGGGCAAAAATGGTGCGTCTCAAATTGTATATCCCTATCGATCCTCATAACTCAACACCTAACGATTGACTAGCTCTTCCCGTTTCCAATACTTCAGATTCTGGGATCATAGCCCGAGCAAAGATCCAGGACGGCTTCTACTGGACTGCCCTTGGTGACTCATTTGCCGCCGGCCCTGGTGCAGGGGAAAAGGTCCGGGAGCATCATGATAGCACTCGCGAGTGTTCTGCCACCGAAGGCTCGTACCCTGCTCAACTGAGAGATTTGCCTTTCCCGGGCGAAGAAATACAATTCCTGGCGTGCACCGGCGATGTCACGAACGACGTTATCGAATCACAGATACCTAAATGGGATCATGAGCATAAGCAAGGCCTTGTAACATTATCCATTGGGGGTAATGATGCTCTGTTTTCCTCAATTCTCAAGGCGTGCGTCTTTAGACCCCTTGGTGCGTTAAGCCCAAACTGCGACAAAACGCTCCAGGAGGCGGAAGACATTATATTCGGCGATTTGGGAGGCAGGATCATCGCCGTTTATCGGGCAATTGAAGCAGCATTGGATTGGTCAGCGGCGCCAATTTATCACACGTTATATGATAATTTCTTCAACGAGCATACTGAGTGGTGCAACGATCAAACAATGGGAATAGTTTATCCTAAGCCCCCATTGACAAAGGAGTTACGGTCAAAATTAAATTTCCTGACACAGAAGGTGAATGCTGAGATCGCCAATGCTGCCACCAAATGGAATAATAGGGGTGGAGGTGGGCAAATACCAATTCCGAATCGTAAAAGCCCTATATATCTTGTGCAGCCAAACGACCGTTTCGATGGTCACCGCTTCTGCGAGGAGGGTGTCAAAGATTTTACTGACGATAGCGTGTGGTTTTTCAGTCTCAGCTTTACCGGGAAAGGCCAGCCGGCGACAGTGGAGGATTTTAAAGACGTGAATATCGAAACCTGCGCAGATGATATAAGAGTTCAAAACGACCTGGGTCGTGCCATCAAATGCGACCTTGCGAAGTATTATGATCAGGCTTCAGAAGATGAAAAGAAGAATATAACAGTGGTGACAGGCGGAATTACGCAGGTATTTCATCCCAAGATCCCAGGCTTCACAGCGATCAGGGATGAGGTTTTAGAGCAAATGAGGCTTACTGGTATGCCTGTTCACCTCAACTTGAAAGTTTTGCCACTGGGAGATTCGATAACATGGGGATTTGGGAGCAGTAGCGGAAATGGGTATCGAGGTCCGTTGAATGTAATCTTGAAGCGAGGCAATAATGTTGTGGATTTCATTGGATCGCAAAAGTCAGGGGATATGGATGACAATGATAACGAGGGCCATCCTGGCTATACAATTTCACAGATCGCTGAGGAGGTCCGAAAAGGCAACTTACAGCGGGCTGCTGAGGGACAAAATCCTAATGTTGTATTGTTGCACGCTGGCACCAACGACATGAATATTCCGACTGATCCGGATACGGCGCATCTTAGACTTGGAGCCCTTATTGATCAACTCTTTGAAGAATACCCTGATGCCACGATAATAGTCGCTCAAATTGTTCCTTCCACTAATGGGGCTGTCATGAAGCGAATTGAGAACTACAATGTTCGCGTCGCTCTTGAGGTCCAAGCAAGGCGCCAAAAGGGTAAACATCTGTGGTTCGCCTGGATGCCAGTCGCAGAAAATGGGTTGGGTGACGCCATTCATCCCAATGATTATGGTTATAAGGCCATGGCCCAAGGTTGGGCTGAAGCTCTAGAACAGGCACAAATTAATAAGTGGATCAAGGATACAGCTCCCGGTGGACGTGATGAGTGCAAGAAGCTTCCGTCTTGGGTAGAGCAAGGTCAAGTCGCAAGCGGGGCAGGTTTTGGAAAATCACAATTTGAGGGTTCCTATTGCCGAGAATTGTAAGTGGCTAGGCGCCATACCTACACCTTCATTTTTTATTTTAATTGCGACGTTTGATCTCGAATCTGATATTTTTCTTTTAGTGCTGATGGAATTTGTGACTGTCGGCGGCGAGAAGATGACACAAAGTATCAGATAGAAAAGGGTTCCAATGAGTGCAGGGACTTCACATATCCGGGCGTGAGGGCAGTCCAGTTTGCCGACCTGAACGGTGATGGCCGAGACGAGTATATCTGGATTCATAAAGATGGAGCGGTGACGGCTTTCCAGAACCTAGGACACAAGTATGTCGACGGCAAACATGGTGTTGTCACATGGGGAGCCATGCAGAAGATTGCTGGTGGCGTTGGAGGAACCCGGGAAGAAGTTCGATTTGCTGATCTTAACGGAGATGGTCGAGCAGAATATCTTCGGGTTCATCCGGACGGCTCAGTTAGTGCTTGGCTCAACGTCCTCGAAGCGTCTAACGATATCAAAAACATTATCTGGGTACCACAGGGTAAAATTGCGGGAGGTATTGGCCTCCCTGGAGCCGGAGTACGGTTTGCCGATCTGAATGGCGATGGTCGGGCAGAGTATCTTCACGTTAGTGCGGTGGGGGAGGTCACCTGCTATTTGAATGGGGGTTATAAATATGTTGATTCAAAGAAGGGGGAAGTGGTGTGGATTCCACAAGGAGTGATCGCTACCGGCGTCAGGGACGGAAGCACGCTGACTAACCTCCGTTTCGCAGATACCAACGGCGATGGTAGAGCAGACTATGTGGTGGTCCAACATATTGGCACTGGAGGAGCACTACTATGGCTAAACCTTGGGGGCCCGTAAGTATATACTTTTACCCACTGCGCAGAGAAGAAGTATTAACATATTGGTATAGAGACAACGGGCCGAACGCTGGCAAGGTTAGGTGGTGGGAAAGAGGATTGGTTGCAACAGGGCCAGGCGATAGGGTCGTAGATCATATGGATGTCGCGTTTGCCGACCTGAATGGCGATGGTCGTGATGACTATATATGGGTTAATCCAGACACCTCAGCGATAGAGATGTGGTTGAATATTTGCTGAACAGGGGGTTACAGAAGTGAACGTTTGAAGTATGTATGAAGTGTCGTGTATTAGTTAACTTAACTAATTATTGAGCTGTCGGGTAGCCAGGGCTTCTCCTAAATAGGCAAGAGTTGCGCACATCATGATAGAGCAGTTGTGTGGAGATAAGTGGGCCACTGTTGTTTGGAGTTTATACGAACAACCATCAGTTTACTAGGGACACTCATCACTAACCTTAATTAGGTTTAGCTCCTTATTATAGCCTTACAATTAACTACATTGTAACTAACTTTCCAGCTTATCAATCCCTTTATATTCTTATTGTTAGTTTTAAATCAGTCGATTAAATGTGAATAGGTACCTACCCAGGTATTTACCTATTAATTAGGGCAGTAGAGTGTTGTTTGAGGATGCTATATTCCTGTGAAGAGCATCTTTTGCATTATTTAAATGAGTGTGAGATTTTGTAATTCTTATCAGGTAGTTATTCCCAGAATAGAATTAAAATAAATGCATGAGGGCGAAAATTCTGTTTCACACTTCCTTAGCCCTAACTAATGGCATATTCCTTTGAATTCCATTTCCGGATAGTGGCCCATAGGAATCTCTTCGCGGTTCGGGGGTGTATTCAGGATACCGGTCCTTCATTCCAAGTAACAATTTCCCAACCCAAAAGCACATTGCTTGGACACTGTACGTGATATATTTTCGGAACTGCCAGTCGAGCTTGTAAGCCCATGGGGGTGGACGAGGCCGTCCCCATATTTGCCGCATATGCCACCACCATAAAAATGGAATCGTCCAATGGAGTATCCAAAACCCATAGGCATAAAAAATCATCCGTAATTGAATGGCCAGTAGCACGTCAAGAATCCACTCGCGTATGGAAGGGGCATATAGAGCCAAGAGAGACAACAAATAGCGTAATAAAACCGGGGTAGAGGTGAGAAACGCTATACTGTCTCGATCGATAATTGCACTGCAGACATTTCTATGGAAAGATTCATCCCCAGTTAAGTCAACAACAAGATCATCGCCTCGGCGACGAGTAGAATCCAAAAACCAGCTCGACATAGTATGAGGGTCGAACGATATTTCCCTTCCTCTGCCACCGAATTGAGTGAACCCCCGTAGTTGAGGGGGGGAGTCAACGATAATAACAATACTGCCATCTATGCAACGAACTTTATCGCATAGGGAAGAGTTCGGGCTCTGCCAGTGGTACCAATACTGCCAGTTGCTGCCTGATGGCACAGTTATGCGGAAAGAATATGCATCCCCTGCGAAATCGAAAATCGCAGCGGGTTGTCCATTCGAACCAGGGAGACAAAGGGAATTCTTTGAAGAAGTTTTCGATCGCTGCATAGTAGTCAAAACAGTTGAGAATAAGCGGGGATGGGTATCCTGATTATCATTGAAATCGAGAGACGAGAGCGGGAGAACAGAGAGGAGATTTTGTACTTGCGTGGTTTGTCATTTACAAGGGTGTTGAAATGAATGTAACGCTGAACTTAGAGCTTACTTTTTTGGCTAAGGCTCCCCTAGTTTGATTCCCTCTGGAGAGCCCGAATATTAGATGCTTTTGTGTTGACAATACCTCTTTTGGTGACTTCTTGCGTCTAATACATCAAGGTTAATATTCTGCTTCAAGCTTCTGGTAGTGATGATGCCAAACGCTACACTAGTCATATCATCCTTGGTTAGTAAGGAGATAGCCCCTACATTGACCTTGTACTGTACTTCTTCCTTAGTGTTTTCTCAACACTTTCTAGCTGGCTGGATGATGGTTGTAATTTGAGGATACTTAGATCTCAGAAAGGCTTTGGGTGGTTAGGGTGATGCCAAGGGATGAGGATAGGGCGGCGCGAGTCTAGCACTAGGCCGGAAGGGGAAGAGCACCAACAAGTGATGGATTCAATGACGAAAAAAGAGAGATACAATCTGAAGATTAGCTGCCTAGGTAAAATACATGGGTTTTGGTTGGGATTCGTTCTGTAACTTCTCCTACTTACAACGATGACGGACGCCTCCAGGTTGAAGAGTACCGTCTATGTGGGAGGACTTGACCAAGGTGTTAGCGCCAGGACCCTGAGCGAAGCATTTATCCCATTCGGTGAAATCACGGATATCACCCTCCCCAAACCAGATCTCCCGTCATCGACTGATTCACACCGAGGATTTGGATATGTCGAGTTTGAGTTAGCCCAAGATGCAGCGGAAGCGATTGATAATATGGACCAGAGCGAACTGTACGGTAGAATTATAAAGGTCTCTGCAGCGAGACCGCAAAAGGACAGCAATGAAGGCCTTGGAAGCAAGACGGCCGTATGGCAGCAGGTATGTGTCATACGCAGAAGGAAAACTAAGAAGGTATATATGGCTAACTATGATACTACTTCTAGGAGGGCTACCTGGCAAAACATGCCGTTAGTGAGGAAGATCGCAATGCAACTGAAGAATCAGCTACCAATACAGAGAACAATCGACCTGAAGATCCAATGCAAGGTCTAGAGGGACTAGATGTTGCAGGCCCCAAGCCAGCATAGATGCCTGGTCTCACGATTGCTTACGAAACGGGATTTTACGACATAAGACAACGAACGAAAAGGATTCAACTTATTTTTTTTTTCATGGGCCTTTTTTCCGCATGCACTTGCGCTGAAAATATATCATATATGTACAGTCCTCCACTGGGCCAAATTGTGGTTTTAACGATACAAGAAGGGGGAGGTGCATCCTGCTCCAAAAAATTAAGCCTCCCTACATCAAAATTATGTCCTCCACCCAAGGGTCCGAACTGATGGTGGTTTAATGCTCCTCGCGTTTGGATCGGGAGAGACGGAGGGTCTTATCGGTCATGAATTTCCTGCCGCTGGAGTAGATGGCAGCTCCGATAGCAACACTGCAATGGAAGAATGGTTAGAAGTGTGTATGGGGGTAAAACTCGGCTGGATTATGCATTGTATCTTACCCAAGGACAACACCTGAAAATTGTAGATTATCATGTTAGCGAGGATCAATTGCACGAGTAGATCGCATAGGATTATTCCAATGACTAAGCTTACCGAGAGGAATCAACTCTGGAGGAATCTTCTTCAATGTTCGTAGCCGTTGGGAGATGGTGTGAGCTAGAAGATGAAAATTAAAATGGTTAGAAATAAGCGATCCGTCCCATCCTCTGTTTTTCGCCATTCATTTAGTCTACAAGAGGCTCACCGCTTTGCTGTTCCTTCTGTATTAAGCTGTTAGCAAGCTGGTTCCCGTAAAATAGTGGGCGTGGCAAGGTTTGTCACGGCTGTGAATGGGGACTTACAGGAATTGGACCAAACATAGGTCTGGTCGACCTAAATCGAAAGACCTGGGTAGGACGCATGGTGAGAGCGAGATTGTCAGGAGTAGTTTCCGGGGAAGAGAGGTGAGTTGTGCAGCTCAGGGCTGGGAGTGAGGGCGAGAGAGTGACGAGGTTATTGTTGACTTTCCGGTGCTGGCAGAAGTGGGAAGGTCAGCAAGGCGGCGTGATTCGTCGGTTCTGGGATGGTCGGCTCACGGGACCTGGCACTCACAAACAGTCCATTTCAACCAACCTCTCTCCATCCCTTCCCCCCCGTCATCCGCTCCAAACCACCACAGCGACCGTTGTCTGCTCTCTAGAACCTGTGTCAATTACACTATCCCTCGTCCAGCCAGTCATCATGCCTTACGAAATCCCCGACGCCGACCCAGAGGAGCCAGTTGAGACCAAGCCTTTCATGTTTGTAACAGGTATGTATTACATGTGTTTAGAAATTAATTTGACATCCGAGATGAGCAAGAAAGCTAACACAATCGATAGCTGGTATGTTTTTAGCACATTTAAGCTCCAATTGATATGCGACTACGATTCGAATGACAGGAACAACCTTTCTCGTGCGCCAACTAACGCACGGTGCTTAGGATACGACGCTCGTTTCCCTAACATGAACCAGTACGTCGTCTTTTCCCCCCCCTTCTTCTTTAGGTTTCCTGTTTCGTGGGATCTGGAGGAGGGTTATACTGGGCAAAAACATGTCTAACGGCTTCCCACAGGACTAAGCATTGCTGGCAAAATTACGTCGATTACTACAAGTGCGTCAACGCTAAGGGAGAGGATTTCCGCCCTTGCAAGCAGGTAGGATCAGACCAATCTAGAGAAATCAACCTCTTTTTTTTTTTGGCGGAACAGGTTTTTGTTTAACATGATTTGTGTAGTTTTTCCTTGCTTTCCGATCACTCTGCCCCAAGTCCTGGACTGATCGATGGGATGACCAAAGAGGTACGTTTTATGCCGGCGTGTTGGTATTCCGAGTTAGGATAAGGGCAATCTCCCTAACAATAACCATTTTATAGAAGCCGGCACCTTCCCAGCTCGCCTAGATCAATAGACTCGCTACTTCAAAATATAATGTCCTTGTACTCTATCGTCGAAACTTCTATTGCAGTGTTGACGGGTCGCTTCGCTTGGATATGGCGAGAGAGGTGTATATAATACTGTTGCAATATCAAAAATCGATCGGATAAACGTTGCCGTGCTTTTTTCTGCATAAATATTACTCGACAGGTAAATTTCTTAACTTTCTATGTTCCAATCTGGGACTCTAGGAGATATCCAAATTTTATTTTCATAATTCGGGTATGATAGCTTGAAGAGAACTGGTTTCTAAATCCCATCCCCGAAACATGACCGCTAAAACATCTATAAATCAATCCAAAAAAAAAATAGAAACCAAACAATCGTAGGCCGAATATCTAGAACAATAAGAAAGCATCCAAGAATACTTAGGTAGCAAGCTAGATAGCAGCACCATCCGATTGCTTCTGCTCTTTCATAGATCTGTATATCTTTTTATGTTGCTCCAAAAACAAAAACGTCGCAATGGTATGTGGCCCAAGACGAATGAAACTAGGGGTCCATCCACGGAACATCCAAGAAAACCCTTCCTTCTTGAACACCTCTCTCAATAGCCCAACAATGGTGTGGCCCTTGCTCTCAGCAGGGCTGGCATGCATAATCCTTGTCTTGATAACATCGACAGGGCTACAGACAGTGGTAGCAACAAACCCGGCCATAAAAGACGACGTGAAATGGGTATTTAAATTATCCTGCATTCCGAACTTTGTGAGGCATATTTCTTTGAACATATCATACGATGCCAACTGCGAAGCTGTCATCAGGATAGCGCGGGTCGAATTCGGCCATACACCGCGAAACGCACTGCTAATCCCTTCTGTGCGAATCATCTGGGACAGCCCATGGAAAGCATGTTTATAATTTCTTCGCTTTTCGATAGGCAATGCCCGATCTGACTGCATTCTAACGTTTAGGACGTCGGCAGGGTTGCCCACAAGTCCTCCCAGAAAGCCGGCCGTTGAAGCCATCAGAATAAGAGTTGGAAGTGACGGAGGTGCGGATGACGAGGAGCCAACTCGAGATTTAAGCTCTTCGTACACTCCGAATCGGGTTGTTGAATATGTTAGTTGTCGTAGAAGGGACGCGGATAGCTATTTCAAGATAAGTAAGCTCTCCGTAGTGACAAACGTACATTTTCGAGACGCAGCTTACTCCGCCATAAAGACCCAGAATTCCATCGTTCTTGCAAACATGGACAATAGTCCGGAGCATCCCAGACGGGTCATTGGGTCCGCGGGTTTGCATTCTGACCTATTTGTTCCCGTATATTGAATTAGATGACAAAATACCTCAGCAATCACGATAGTTAGCGGTTGAAAATAATGTACCTTGACTAGATTGGGACATACAAATTAGCACATAAATCTCACCAGCCAGGATAGGAAGAGAATTGATATAACAAAAGAATTGCTTACCTAGATCCAACGGATGGGTCACCACTGCAGCGCAACATGACGCTGAACCTCCAAACCAGAATGGGTAATGGAGAGCTGGTTTTGTTGAGACGGGGGAGACGCTCATCTCCCGCCCTTGTAGCTCTTCACTCTTTCCCATGGCGAGTCACGACAACCAAGCATCCTGATGTCGTTTCTGTTGGTTCGATGGTCTCTTCCCCCCTAATTTCTTTTTTTGTGGTCGCTTGGAGCGAGAAGTCTTACAACAGGAGGGGACTTGCGGTATGCATCCGAAGCCTAACGGTCATCGTGACCGAACGTGACGCCGTATTTTCCCTGCTCCTGAATTGAACTGGTCCGATTGGCAGGAGCGTAAGTTTACCCGTCACACGGTTACCATCCTCACCACCCAAACCCCTACA
The DNA here is from genome assembly GCA_032988175.1 of Myotisia sp. PD_48. NCBI lineage: Eukaryota > Fungi > Ascomycota > Eurotiomycetes > Onygenales > Myotisia > Myotisia sp. PD_48. The sequence continues at coordinate 21,239 of JANTQB010000163.1, forward strand.
TTTATTACCCCATTTCAAGTGCATCCGTATTGATCGCAAGAAAAAAGAAACTTGAGCAAGCTGCAGGCATTCCCTGCCTCGAAGAATCATAGTACTTGTTGCTTGAGAAATAGCATCCTGTTACGGAGCTATGAACCTTCTTGCGACCAGCAGGGTGCTCCGGTTGCGTTCCGGTAACTGGACCAAAACCGCTTCGGCCAACCCGCCGATACTCCTACTTACGAGTCGCCATCCTCGGTTCAGCAGTTTTGTTGCAGCCCAGCAAGCAGAACAGAGCCAACAATCATCGAAATCACCAATTGACCCTCGATCGTTGGCTAAGGGCGCCACGCTAGCTCCTACGTTCACCTCCCATGCTGCCGTGAAGGCAGATGACTGGACAAACGTCCCTAGCCATATCCTATCACACGTCGGGCGACACCTATATCTCGATGAAAATCACCCACTGGGGATAACGCGAAAGCTAGTAGAGGCACAGTTTTCTGGCCCTGAGTTTGGAAACTATGTTGAACCAGATCCCGTCGTCTCGACCAAACGGAATTTCGACGATTTGGGGTTCCCTGCTGACCACCCTGGCCGCAGTCGAACGGATACCTACTACCTGAATAAAGATACCGTCTTAAGAACCCATACAAGCGCACACCAACGGAAATATTTTCAGCAAATGAACAAAAATGAACTTACCAAGCCTGACGAGAAAGGTTACACAATAATAGCAGACGTCTACCGAAGAGATGCTATTGATCGTAGTCATTACCCAATCTTCCACCAAATGGAAGTCGCGCGATTGTGGAAACGGTCCGAGACTGAGCCCTTGAAATACTCAAAGCAAATGGCAGACACAATATTACAAGACCTAGAAAGGCTGCCAACTCATAATATACCCGTTGAGGATCCTAACCCAACAATTCACGCAGAAAGGAACCCTCTGCAGGACAAACACCACAGTCCAGAAGAAGCCGAAGCAATAACAGCTCATCTGAAACGCTCTCTGGAACTACTTGTGATAAGAATCTTCTCAGCAGCACGAGCTAGTAATGGAGATACCGTCCCAACTACAGACCAAGAACCGCTTAAAATGCGATGGGTTGAAGCATATTTCCCATTCACCAGCCCCTCTTTTGAACTAGAAGTATTTTGGCAAGGAGAATGGTTGGAGATATTGGGTTCTGGAGTTGTGAAGCAAGATCTTCTCATTTCATCCGACGTACCTCATCGAATTGGATGGGCATTCGGGCTTGGGTTGGAGCGGATTGCCATGCTCCTCTTCAATATTCCCGATATCCGACTCTTCTGGTCCCAAGATCCCAGGTTCTTATCCCAGTTCAAGGCCGGAGAAGTCACTCCTTTTGTTCCCTTTTCAAAACACCCTGCATGTTATAAAGACGTAGCCTTTTGGCTTCCAAAGTCCGCGGCAGGAAGCATCAGTGCTGCTGGTGGAGCAGTGCCTCTACACGAAAACGATATAATGGAGATCGTGCGTGGAGTTGCTGGAGATTTAGTGGAAGATGTCAAGCTCGTTGATGAATTTTTGCATCCAAAAACAGGCAAGAAAAGTCTCTGTTATCGGATAAATTACCGGAGCTTAGAGAGGACATTGACAAACGAGGAGACGAATCAGTTGCACGACAAAGTAAGGGTACTGTTAGTAGAGAAAGCTGGAGTTGAGCTCCGATGATATACCCATTTTCGTGTACATTCACCGGCCATCCTGTATATTAGTTTAGATTACCATTTGTAGTACTGATACCATTCAGTCCAGGTGTGCGTCATAGATCAATCCAATAGTTGTACAAATACTCCAAACTGTTCTATGTACTCAAGTTGCTTTGACCCTCTTTTCTAGAGTTAGTTTCGTCTGATCACCGGTGTATCTGTACCAGCCATATTATCTCTTGATACTAATTCTAGAATTCATGTATAGAGATATTAGTATAATTATTTCCGTGAGAAAAAATTATAGACCTAGGGAACGGAGATATTGCTGTTTTTCTTCTCTTCATTCTATTTTTCGCTTGTTCACTTGTTCTCTTCTTATTCCTCGAATGTGAAATAGCAGGGATTCATGTGGAAACCCTGCTCTTCTCTCGATTAATTACCTAGGTCGGCAAATCTGTTTTGAACTCCAGAGACAGCACAGACTTTGATCTTAAGTCTAAACAAAAACCTGCCTCTTTATTATTCCATCTAATAGTCAGAAATATAAAACACAATCTCATGCAATCGTTAGTTATGGAGAACGACAACCATATCTCCGGCTTTATTCGGGGGAATAGACTTGCCCGAGCTGGACAACCATGGACTTGGGGATATGTGATCTTTCGAACTGTCTACACGGCCGAGTCTGATGAGCACTGGGCTTCCGTCCTCTCAAAGCTAGAAGGGTATCTATTTCGAGAACTCGAGCATCCACTGTGGTGGGACTATCGGTCTCTTGCACCAGAGGATATACGTGCCTACCCTGCACCACCACAAGCAGATCCCGCGGTTTTTGAGGATTTCCGGAAGCGTCTTCAGCACCAGATCATAGACGACAAGGCTACATTGGATGGCCTATCAATAGTCGAAGTCCGACAAAAATTTATAGATTTTGAAAGTTCAATTCCCGTTGTAAAACGAATGTCTCTCAAGAGCGAATGGTGCCTGATGATCGATAACGAGGTCTTAAAGTCTATCATTGCTGCCCCTGAACCAACGAGGCGATCACCAGAAGATATGTGCTTAGCAAGAGGTCCTGGACAGCCATTTATAAAGGTTGTCGCGAAGGATAGTGGCGCTGGTTCAGATGATCCTGATTATGAAGGATGGATGCTGGCATCTCTCAATTATCTGTGGGCTTTGTACCAGGTAAACAAAGATATGGATTTGCTATATCCCCATCATGACCTGGTAACAGGTGAGTGCGATATACATGAGGGCCAAATCGCTGGCTCTAGAGCTCCAAGTGTAAGCTGGGAGAAGATAGAGAGAGAGATAGCAGCTAGGTCGAGGAAAGTGAGGGAGGCGAGGGAAGAGAGGGAGATGTATAAGGTTGTTCTCTCGAATTTCGACTAGCTGAGTTCTCTAATCTACTACAACAATTTATTTCGCCTTGTTCCGAGGATCATTTGATATCACAGAAGCTTAAATCGTACTCTCAAATGGGTATTCCAAAATTGGTATTATGCATTCATTAAAAATTCCGGTATGATAAATCAGCATATGCGATCAAATCAAACTGCGGCCACAGTATCAACCTTTTAGCTTTTGTTTCACCAAAATGCACCTCGATCTTCCAAAGGGACAACACAAAATAGAAAATTAATGCACATTAGGGGGGATCAGAGAGGAGATATAAGAAATTCGAGGGTGGCCTGGACAGGGAAAATCCACCTACACATGGAAAAAAAGAAAAACAAAATATGTGTACAGATTCATAGATTATCAAAAGAGTATAATCCCACAAAACAAGCCTGAAAGCGAAAGCAAAACGCCGTTCCTCGCTGTTTTATAGCCCGGTCCTTAGGAAGAACATACTATACAAAGGGATGAAAAAGTGGTAGGAAAAATGGGGGTGAAAGGGACCGGAGGTTAGATCAAGGATGCGAGAGGAGGGGAAGAAGCGAAGTGATCCTGGGGAGCTTTCGGAAGCTTTGGGAGCATGGACGTGTTGATGTGTTTGCCGAAGTAAATTAATAGTTAGTTGATCCAAGGGGTCTATTGGTTCTTCACGACACCGACTTTAGCAGCCTTTGAGGGGGGAAAGAAGTCGAGTTAGAAATGTGCCAAATGGAAAAAGAGGGTAGAGGAAAGGGGAGAAAATTAACATACCCTCAAAACTCTGCCATTAAGTGTAAATCCCTTGCTTTGAACGTGCATGACATCACCATCCTGCTTTCCTTCCACAGGGGACATGAACAATGCTTCATGAAGGCCAGGATCAAATTTCTGTGCTTGGCCTTCCACGAGCTCAGCTGGGTCAAATCTGACGAGTCCATGCTTTTCCAGCGTATTCATGAGAATGCGCTCGGTCATCTTCAGGCCCGAGAACAAGTCAATCAGATCTTTATTCTCCTCCGACTTGTCAGCTGTAAGTTTCTCGACAGGCACGGTCTCAAGGGCTCGCTCAAGGTTATCAATCGATTCAATTAAATCCTTAGCAAAGCGTTGAATGGCGAAGTTGCGGGCTGTTTCAACTTCTCGACGAGTCCGCTCTTGCAGATTTCGGAAATCGGCGACTGATCGGAGATATTTGTCCTATGAAAAAAGGTAAGGTTAGTCTCAACAGGAATTTCATTGCATGCTAGCAAGATAATAAGACGGTACTAAGATGGCAAAGGCTCCCATTCAATTGAGAATAGGCCGGGATGAAGGAAGGAAAATGTATACCTTTAAGTCAATAACCTCCTTCTCCTTTGCTTCCAATTCCTTTTTCACTGGATCCTCCTCTGTCTTCTCAGCTTCTCCATTATTCTTTTCTGCTGCGGCAGCTCCGTTTGGTTTTTCTCCATTAGTCTCTGTCGAGGCGTACCTGCGCTGTAATAGAGAGGGTAATGGGCGAGCTGATTGTAAGGATTGCTGGATTGCTACCTGCACCGGGCTTCTTGAGACTGGACGATATGATGGGACAAATCCGGTAACCCGGCTCTGTCTGAGGAGAGATCTTCGAAACATGGTGATAGTGAAGGTGACGGAGGATGGTGTTTGCCTCAATTGCAACGTGAAATTTAACGGGGAGGTGAGATATCTGGTCAAAGCCGATTGATGCGCATGAATTTGAGAGCAAAGCTGGAATTTACAAAAATAAATTTCCCCCAGAGTCGCATCGGCAATACATTTTTCCTGCCCAATCTGATTACCTAATCCATCTCATCGAGGCTCAAAGGTGACTTCCATTGTTCACTCTATGTAGCCAATGTGATAGTTAACTAACTAAAAGAACTTCCTCTTTGCTATTATAATAGAAATGATGTTTTAGATTTGTTGATTGCAATATATTATGAAAATTGCCATTCCAATATGAGAAAATTTTTTGGGTAACTCCGGTTAATGCGCTAACTAATTACATACAAATCATGCCTGCTCAAACACAGAACCAATAGTTTTCTAACGTATCCATAAAACGAAGCCTTACTTTCAAATGAACAATCCATGTGTTGGTGGCAATTTATCAGAATCGGCCCTGATCATCATCTCCATTTCTTTCTCGATGTTTTCAAACAGATCATGCAGTTCAACGTCTGCATAGATGATAATTGATTCGACGTCCTCGCGGTGACTATCTGCCGAGCTGTAATCAGATTCATCCGAGGAATATTGTGGTGTTGTTTCTTCTGGGACTCTGGGCGGCTGAGGCGGTGGAATGACAAGAGCGGCTACCATATGCTCCAGCAATTTTTGCTGCACTCTAGCCCTCCGCCCCTCTGCAAATTCAAGCTTAACCGCCCATTTGTCGATTGACTGATCGAGCTCAAGCAGGGCTTCTTCCTGCTTTAACAACCCTTCACGCGAAAAATTGGGTGTACTGCTGGCAGATTTGAGATACGAAATTACACGTGTGTGCAAGCGTTGCCGCCCTGAACGGAGCGAAGTGTGCGTTTCCCGAAGATATTCGCAATGTTTGTCAAGAGTTCGAAGTTCCTATTGATAATTCAGCATGAAGATCCGCTATATGAGGAAAACCAGAAGGCTTTGAAGAATTTACCTGCGAGAGCGAAATTACTTCACTGTGCTTTAACACCTCATACTGTTCTCCTTTTCTTCGTGCTTGGCTTTGAAGTAGTTCGATTTCGCCACCGGTTAGCACCGTAGAGGCGTTTTCTACAGAGCACCCAGGTGGTATATGTACTATTGGGACCTCTGAAACCCCTCTTGAACTAGGGCTTAGCCTTGTCTTGATCCTGGAACCCTGCTTCGATGGCGAGGTTCTAGTATTGCCATTTGAGGGAGAGTTCGTTCCTTTCTGTGACTCGGGTTGAGATGTTTTAAGTGGCTGTGGGGCTATTATATCTTGTATGGCCTTAGGGGAGCCTAGTGGTTGTATCGTCAACTTTGGAGGCGATCGATTTTCTAGCTTCATGGGTGTCATCGACCTTCGTTGCGGAATTTCAAATTCAATACCTGGGGTTGCGACCATCGGTCGAAGGGAAGCAGTGCTCGAACTCCCCGAGCTATATGCAGGATTTCTTCGAGGCCCCTTCCTCACAGCAACTGGTAACTTTTTCGGTGGCACCTTAGGTGGAACGTCATCCTCGTCTCTCCAGGTCGGGCTACGTCGGCCTATTTGACGACCTCTATTTTGCTCCCCAATGTTTGGAGATGGGAAGCCTCCGGGTAATTGTGTCGGTGAAAATCTAGCAGGCGGTGTTGGGCTGCTAATTTGGGCGGGAAGGGGCCCTTGTCTGTTTTCAGAAGATGAATTACTCGGACACGGTGATGCACGCCCTTCAGAAGTTGTTGAACAACTAGTTTCCCCAGGAACGCTATTCGATCTCTCAGTAAATGGCAAATAGCCAGGTATCGTCGCTATAACAAGAGGAGCATTAGCAGTATGACCCATCAAAAACCGGAAAACTAACTTACGTGAATCCATTGAGACTTGTTGATGAAATATACCCAAGAAGAACTCTGGGGCGCTACCGTGCCTTGGACGATTAAATCTAGTGTCTCTAAACCGAGACGTTCTTCTGTCGAACAAGTTGGTAGTCCGTTTTCCAGAGTTTGCAGCTGATTTCTTGAACGAAGGCCACAATTTTGATCTCTCAGTCCAACTAAGCTTATTAACTGGCTCCAAAGGAGCTCGATATACAACCTATTCCCTTCTCAATCAGCTAACTGCATTTCGAGTTATAGGTCGACAATGGATGGTTCATTACCTTCGGTGAAGTGTCTCTAGCAATAATGTTGTTTAAACCGACATGGACAGCAAAATGCTGTGTGCTTTTCTCAACCGTATCCATTACAAGATTGCAACTGGGAGAGTAAATATAATATAAAATGGAGATGGTAACCCGCTTGAACAAGGGGTTGTGGTACAGGGTGCAGAGTACTCCGTGTATAGACGATCACTAGGAGACGTAACCTAAAGATTATGGTGCGAGGATACTAATTATGTATACCCGGTTTGCTTGAGGTGACACTCCCTGTCTAGATCAAGCATTGTAATTTCTTGATTCATAAATTATCAGATACTTTTTGGGTGACTAGAAAGCCGGGGGTTGGCTCTATATATGGAATTTTACCCTATACCACACACGTAAATAACATTTCAAGAAGTTATTCTTCAGCAAACTTGTGCTGTCAATTTACGCCGTGCTTATCTAGGCGTATCCCAAACTTGTCTGCATATCCACGAGCAAACTTTACGAGCCCCTGCCTGGCTGGATATTGCATGGGGGCAACCCCAGGCTGTACTCCGTAGTGCTTCAACATCTCGTCTAAGCCCTTGAAGATTTTCCTTGGCCAGACCCGTACAAGAGAAGTGGCTGTGGTTCGTGATGGCCCGTATATATATTTCCCCTCCATACCTACGGAGTATACTTTGTTCTTATTTTTGTTCGAAATTAGCACTAAACGAACGGGATGGCAGATTCGACAAGAAAAGCTAACTACCTATAGTTATGGATGGAGTAGCAACAGCCAGGAAACTCCCGCACCCATTAGTTAGCTACAATGGAAGCTCCACCATGGGACATCAGCTAAATCCATGAAGAACTATGATGTACCCAACGCTAGAGGAATAACGATCGTATAACTCACAATTGGGGGCGGATTTGGTATCGCGGCTCAACGCCCATTCTTCACATTTCTCCACAAGGGAAGCTGAGAAGAAGGGGATCAGCGTGTCAAGACAAATCAAGCGCGAATATGAGACCGGGATGGTAAAAAAAAAACACAAGCACACACAATCAATCCGCTCACATGTGGTACGAGAAGCAGATCTCAGAGAACCCGTGTTGCATCTAATTTCCGAACAACAACAGGTACGCTGTACTTTTGGGTGGCTTTTTCCTTGTGCCTCCATCGATTTTCAATATTCTTCAATGAAGAGCTCCTTGGGGTTCCCATTATTCCCGTGTTAACATACCTGGCTGCCACGTTTTCATCCTTCTTTTCAAGCACATTCTCCCTATCTTTCTGTTGGGGATTTTTTCCCTCATTCTTGATAACTATGTGTATAATTGAGCGGGCATTTTTGTATAGAACGGCCATAAGGCTGAACACATTCATTAAGTTTCTGCGTATAGCTGGCAATCAGTGGGGGAGACACCAACAGGGTGATTGGGAATTCACGGGTATTCCAGTCCGTCTCCTGTGAACTCTGGAGACAAACTAGCCACATTTTCTGGGATGTGTATATATGGTGTCCACAAACCGTTCCCCCAAAGGCTCGACTTCACGAGCGAAGGAATGTATACTTCTGCATGCAAACAGGTACAGGCAAAGACTGGTATGAAACTGAAGGGTCTATTCTTAGCGAATTCTGCATTCGAATACGATCTTGACAGGCACTCCTCGTATTAGTGACAGGGGATATCGTAGCTAGCTGACCTCACAGAGTAAATTCGAACCAGCAGCGAACCTCGTTGGCCGATGTATTTTCAATTAAACCCTGTGAATGGGAGTAAAAGAAGAAGAACATTCCCGCTGAGGATTTATAAGTTCCGCTGCTTAATACTCACGGACTGGTTTAAGACCGTTTAACACAGTCGGAGGAAAAGAAAAATCGATCACTGTGAAATAGGGCTGGAGGAGCACCCAGTCTTTATTTTCATGGCTGGAAGGGTCAATCGATAGTGCGGCGAACTCGGGAGAACAAAAAGCCAATAACAGGGACAATTCAAATATGGTTCAATTATACTAAAAATAAGTGCATGGAAAAAGACGGTACGGAGTACTTTGTAGAGTTGATCTCAATCCAGGATCTACACAACTCTAAATTGGTAGACAATCATCATGTTGTTCATGGAGATGCTAAATATAACTAAAGGTGAAAATGAATCCGGGGCCTAGCGTGGGGAGTCGCCTAGTAGCAACCACCACGCCAGTGAACGAAGTTGGCTTCCAGAACTGTCACTAACAGCTTGTTTGTGTTGGATAACCATTACCTACTGATAACTATATAACTTCCCCAAAGCAGCTAATTTCTAAACCCGAGAACTAGTTCACCTAATAACTAAGTATTATGTTGTGAAACGCGGCAAAGTGCTCTAAGAATAACAACCCTTCAGCCTTCTAATGCAGTTGACTAACCAAACGGATAGGTAGAAATACGGTGACAGTTCGTATCGAGATTTCTTGCTGCAGGGCAGGTTGATTCATGCGCGGTTCGAAAAGGCCTGAAAGGAAGGGATGCATTCGATGAGGGTTTCCTGTTAGGGAGAGAGGGAGAGAGGGGAGAGGGAAGTGACAGTAGGGGAGTTGGGGGGGTTTGGTTTATACCCACCGGATACGTTCCAAGATGGAAAAAAGTACTTCCCAAGCAATAATATGGGCACAAAGGCACAACATACATCTAATTATTCCAAGAAAAGGGAAGCTGCCATGAGCAAGCTCTAACATAGTAGTCATCCCGCTAAGATTAAAGGCTTGAATTGAAGAAGATACACTAAAGTTGACTTGTCTAACTATTGCTAAAGAATAACCCTCTAGTTAAGGGAGTCATACTAGTATTAAAAAATGCTCAGGGCACGAAACTATAAACCGAGTGAAAATTGTACCAAATTGGCGCTGTGGCAGAGTGGTTATTGCGTTAGCCTTGAATTCATTTCAGTTAGCTAATTCCTTCGGGAGCAGCGGTTCGAACCCGCTCGGCGTCGTTTTCTTTTTTCTTTTTTTTTTCTTCTCAACACAAAACCATAGTTAATCGACTACTTCCATCACCTTGATTGATGCTTTCTATTTCTATTTCTATTTCTGTTCTGGCTCTTGTTTTTTTTTTTTTTTTTTTTTT
>JANTQB010000164.1:0-31000 GCA_032988175.1 Myotisia sp. PD_48
ATTGAATTAAACCTTTTGAGAGTCTATTGATTCCCTTTGAATTGTTATTTGGAGATTGGCTACATTTGTCTCCGCGAAGAATAACTTCCTTTGTGCCTCTAGGCTTACACCTGACCTTACACCTAAGCATACAACTAGGCCTTAGTATGGAGGGCAAACGCTTTTGGTACAAACTTCTGTAAAATGTCTTCATGTATATAACCCTTTTATATACATATGTAGGCTCTATCGCAGGGAAAGAGCATTACCGGATATGGCACTATTCTTTCCAATATCTCCTTCTCTCCTGCCTTCCCGTACTTACCCTTCTTATCCCAACCCATTCTTTCTCCTCTTTATCTTTTTGTTTTCCTCTTTTCCCTTGATTCTGTTTCCCTTCTTCTTTTCTTCACTTCACTTCTTTTCTTCGCTCTTCTCTCCTTTGAGCTAAGGACATTTTAATTTTACAACAAAAAAAATTTTTTTTTTCGCCGTGGCTCCATGGCAAATCGTTCTGGGTGTGGGTGGCGTTGTGTCAGCGGCTGCTGCGCTGGTGGGGGGTCTGGTATTTGCAATATGCAAATACCAGGCCCGCAAGAGGAGGGACCGGGAGGAGAAGGAGGTGCGGGAGAGGGTGGCCGTGGTCCCTGAGATCCTGGCGGGGATAAGGGGACGGGAGTAGGGGGAGGGGGAGTAGGGGGAGGGGGAGTAAGGGGTTAGGGAGGGGGAAGGGGGAGGGAAAGGGAAAGGAGAGGAACTTCCCGCCACTGTTTGGGGCCAGTGGTGCCTAGGAAGGGATCTCCACCCTTGAGATATCACAGAGAGACGAGCTGGGCTTGGACGGGCCCAGCGACGCCAGCTTAAGTTCACACCTCTACGCGGTGCTGGCGACTAGTATCCATATATTCATCAACTTATATGGAGAAGCTAAGATGAACTTAACCCACTCAAGTTGCTCGACCACATCTCTCAGATCCAATGCAAATCCGAACCCATCGAGCATAATTTATAAAACGTCTTTCTCAAAAACTCTGCAAATACCCACGTTTCTCAGATCGAATTCGAACACGTCTTCAAATACGTCTTTTTTGCTAACTCTACAATCGTCTCTGATGCTCTTGTTTCATTATTCTGCATATCAGTTAAGAGTGGGCAGGAAGAGGGTAGCCAAAACCTGAAGAGTGTTCTCTCAAAACTCTCCAAATACTTTTCGTGGACATGGTACATTATTGATCCGACATCGAAGGATTGACTAGTTATTAAACCTGAGCTCGAAAAACTTGAATCGACAAGAAATTGGGCTCCAAACACCCTGAAATATCCTTTCTCTGAGTCGATATCAGCCCTTACGCATATACTGCTCGAACTTCGACCCTAATCATGAATGATCTCCATTGTGACGACTTCTGCCACCAGGCGTTTCATATAATAGCAGAGTGCTACATGCCTGGAGGAGAACTCTACAGCACTAACTTTGGCCTGCTTGCAGCCTCGTGTGCCTAATGGTAGTTGGGTCGTATACCTTATTCCACAGATCTTCAAAATGATCCAGAACCGCAACACTGGAATTTTCTCCGAGGTATATGCTTCTCCTCTTCCGAAGTAATAATACCTATCTGGCAAGCAGAATCAGCAATGTGCTAAGTGAGATTGGACTCAAATACATTCAGCAACTTGCTTGTGGGTGAAAAGAATATGGAATATTGCTCGCATATTTCCAGGTAGTTAGCTATAACTAGAGCGAATGAATCCATACTATTGCTCTTTCTATCCACTAAGGTATATTATTGTCATCATAAGATGTGTATTCAGTTAGAATTGTTTCCAAAGGGCTTTTGGGTAGTTCCCTAAACGCAGGCGAAATAAATATATTAGTTATGATTTAGCCCAAATGTTGATGTTTATGCCTTTGCTAGAATGAAAGCAAAAGTTTTCGAGTGCATTTAGGCACTTTCCGTTGGATCCCTCTATTATATTAGTTAGCTAAAAATATACTCCTCATATATCCTTTAATTATGATAAACAGCAGTAGAGGAATTCACATTCAGAGTTTTTTTTTTGGCCAAGAGTTTCTTGCACCCTGTCGAAGCTTTGAGATGACCTCACTTGGTTGATTTGATGTCATCCTCCCAGCTCAACTCGATGATTCAACAGGTTATAAACGGAACTCCCTAAATATGCGCCAATCGAAACGTATATTAAATATGTCTTCATTTTCATTTTACCTCACACATCCTTCCCTGAAATATCCTTCCTCGTTTAGTTCATTTCAGCCAACTATCGTCCCCAAGCCTGCTACAAAGTGATTCGACCGAATAAACAGCTCCCGCAAAGATATTTTGAATAAACCTCCAGCTCAATTCCAAGAATGGCATCTTCGAAAGCTGGTTCTGGTGGTGCTTTCGAGCCCATAGAGCGAAAACAGGCTCAAGATCAACCAGGGTAAGCAGTTTCTTTAATGGATACATACTGTTTGAACAGCATGTTCAGGTCGCTCTGATGCTGATGATGCTTTTTCCATTTTAGGTTGGAGAAGCATATGCAGCCATCGAGTGAAGCCACCAAGCTCGAAGCAGATGAGGGATTTGTGGAATACGAGGGACACGGCAGATTGAAAAACAAGAAAGCATTGATTACTGGTGGCGAGTATGGGACTATACATCCCCTACGGCCATTTCAAAAAGCACAACACTGATCTAATACCCTCGTTTCCAGCTCTGGAATTGGCCGCTCCGTGGCCATACTTATGGCGAGAGAGGGTGCAGACATCACGATCGTATACTTGCCTGAAGAGCATGATGATGCCGTCGCTACTGAGCAAGCGGTCAAGAAAGAGGGCAGATCATGCCTCTTGATTGCAGGTAACCTCATGGACATTGATACGTGCAAAGATGCTGTCGATCAGCATGTCAAGAAGTGAGTACGCCCATTTCTTTACCAACAAATGGAGCCAACTAATCAACCATTCATCAATGCTTAGATACGGTAGAGTTGACGTTCTTGTCAACAACGCTTCGAAGCAGATAATGTGCGATGACTTCACGGAAATTGACCTCGAGAACGTACAGAGCACTTTCCAAAGCAATATAATCCAGATGTTTGCCATGACCAAGTTCTCTCTACCGCACATGAAAAAAGGCAGCTCGTACGTTTTGATAATCGATTCTCTCTGTACTTAAGGATATATTCTGAAGCCTTGATATTAATTTTCATTTGTGTTCAGGATTATAAACACAACTTCTACAGTCGCGTTCCGCGGAACAAAGGCCATGATCGACTATAGCGCTACCAAGGGGGCAATCGTTAGCTTCACTCGCTCGCTGGCTAAGAATTTGATGCCGAAAGGGATCAGAGTAAATGCCGTTGCGTAAGGCAATCTCTACTTCTTATCGGAGAACCTTCCTCAAAGAATTGAATTGCTGACTACCTTACTTGTGTGTAGCCCTGGACCTGTCCACACGCCAATTCAACCGGCATCTAGACCCCCTGAGCAAATGGAAGGGTTTGGATCTGGCTCTAGCATTGGAAGACCGGGTCAGCCAAGCGAGATTGCGCCGAGTTATATTTTTCTCGCGTCTAATGAGGCCTCGTTGTATTGTAGGTCCTATCTGGATATGCAACCTTATCCGATTCCCAAGCCTTGATGAAAGCTCCAGCTAACTGATGGTTATTATAGATGGCCAAATTTTACATGCTTATCCGTTTGGAGATTAAGGTTGAAATGTACATACTCAATCAACACAATAAAGAACAAAATAAAAGTATTGCAGTACAATCAGAAAACTTTTATCAATAGTGAGAATGTTCGACTGAACTTCGGCTTCTTAATGATTCCCGCCATGTCCTGCGGGCAAGCTCGATGCACTTTCCATAAATGTTTGCCTGAAGTCTTCATCAGCAAGGTCAAACAATGAGAGCCCATCTGGAGTTTTGATCGTCTCGTCTGCTCCATACTGGAGCAGCACTTTTATAATATCATTGATCCTCACCCCTTCAATGCCCGGCTCATTTGTACGACAAGCCACGACATGCATCAGCGCTGTGTACCCATTCCTATCTTTTGTATTGGGATTTGCACCATTGCGAAGCAATACTTTACACTGCTGCGTTAGAACAGCCAAACTAAAGTTTTCCTCTGTATTGCTCAATAGTCGAAGAAGTGTGGTACGGTCTTGCGGGTCAAGGACGTCGACATTTGCTCCCCAGTATAGAAGATCCTCCCACTCCGCCAGATTATAGGTAAGATGCAGAGGCGCAAGGCTTTGGGAGTTCAGTGTGTTTGGGTTTGCGCCATGGTCTAATAGAAACCTACTGGGGAGAAATGTATTTACGCGCCGTAGTCCAATCGGTCCGCGGTTTTCCCACAATACCGCCAAATGAAGCAGTGAATTCCCATCCCCAGCCCTAGCATTAACATCGACACCTCTCTTGATTAGATATTTCGTAACCCGCTCGCTAGGATACCAATCACCCATACTATGACGACCCGCAGACCAGTCATGTATGGCGTGATCAACTGCAGACCGGCCATCCGCATCCCTTGCGCGGATATCTGCTCCATGCTCTATCAGGCACTCAATAACGTACATAAGTCTCCTCCAAATGCTACTACCAAAAAATTTGTCATGCACGTTATGTCCTTGGGCATTGATATGATGGGCTATTGTCTCAACCCCAGCGGAGCATGCTGTCATCAGGGGCGTTCGGCCACCCTTATCACGCGCATTCACGTTGCAGCCAGCTTCCACCAGATACTTGACTTTGAAATATTCCAGCCTAGATACAGATTTGTGCAGCGGAGTTTGGCCAGTTAAGCTTGTGGCTTCTAGGTCAGCCCCCTTCTCCAACAGGAATTGTAATGTTCTTGGTCCTGCTGCAATATGGACCGCGGATTCACCCTGGGAATTTAGGGTATGCACTGAAATTCCGCTGCGGATGAAGGACCCGATCGACTCCGTCTTCCCAACACAAGCAGCCAACTCGAATGGTGTAACATCGAAGGTTTTAAGGCCAACCGTGAACTTCGAAGTAACGGTTGGATCAGCCCCTGATCGGAGGAGCGACTCGATCATTGAGTCCTTATCCGCCGTTGCCGCCAGATGTAACCACGAGCCATTCCAATCGGCGATCAACTTTTGAGGACGGGAATTGACATCAAGCCCCTCGGCTATGGCTAATGACACAAATGATACAAAGCCTCGCTGACGCCATTAAGGAGTTCCGTACGTTATCGAGGCCCGTCGTATAGCCATCCTGTTTTAATTTTCGGTATTCATAATAGCGCTTGAACACCGGACTACGTTTGACCAGCTTGTCCGGTAGGTGAGTGTTAATTAGTTGCTGGATTAGATCGATATTGCTTTCAGGATCCATGAGTTTCTGCACCCATAAATCCTTGGCACTCTCCATCACATCATATACATGCTTCTTGGCCCCTTTGCGTTGCAGTATATCAGCAGCTTCCGAGCAGTCATCTTTGTCCACGATGAGTCCTAGAGGTGTCCTTCCCAGGTCATCCAGCGCATTGATGTTCGCCCCATTAGATAGAAGGACGTGTATAATTTCTATTTTGCATTCTATAACCGCACAATGAAGAGCAGTCCATTTGTGTTTATGGCTTCTTAGATGTATGTAATCCAGTAAACCATCTAGAACGGTCTTCGATCCGTAACATGCAGCCCAGTGGAGTGCTGATCTGAACGACTTCTTGAGTTGAAGAGTTGCCCTAGCGTTGTCCTGGCCCGCTTCGAGAATGTTGGACTCAACGCTGCATATTTCCTCCTGTAAAACTGTGTCAGGGCGGACTGATCCCTTGCAATCATTATCTCCAGTACGCGGCGATGCCTTTTACTCCGATCCCTTCGCCGTGCGTCTTCTGCGTGAACAGCCTCTGAATAGATGCCCCGCGGTATAGAGCAGGCGATATTTTGCACCACACTGGTTAGATATCGAGAGCCAGCCAGTCTCAGAGAATAATAGTCCAACATTGGTACAAGAGATAGGATCTCAGATAAGATCTCTGGTGGGAGGTGGATCAGGCTCATATTGACGACCTAGACTACTCATATAATGAGAGCTAGGTAGATCTTCCCTGATTCTTATTATTGATTTTAGCGAAGCAAAGTTTGAGATCTTTTTCTGGATATTTTTCTCTCCAAATAGGAGAGACTGAGAAGGTCAGACATGATGACTCCCAGTTGAAATTTGTTCTCAAGCTCATGATTACTAACTGGTTAATCTCCCCTGTTCTGATTGACTAATTGATTCCTGACACTATTAATACTCCGTACGAGGAATCACTCGATGAAGCCTATAACTAAACGAAGAATGTGTAGGGCAGGAGGCGCAGCGGCCCAACCGTGGTGGTGGGTACTAACCTTAACTATAATATTCCGTATTTATTCCCTTAATAGTTATCCGGGTCCCTTATAAGGCACCAAACTAGCCCTAGTAATATAGGGGGTTAACTTAGGTAGAAAATGAGAAGTTAGGGGGAAGTTATGATGACCTGGTATACCTAAGCATACACCTAATCTTACACCTGGGCCTTAGTGTGAAGGCCAAAGATTTTTGAGGCAATCTGTAGCCAATTAACCCTTGTTTGCTCTCTTTCTCTCTTTGAAACATGGTTGCGGCTACTCACATAGTTAAGGGGACTAATATGCCAGGTTACTTGCTGCAACGCATTAAATTTTCCTTTGCCCAATGTGGAGGGAAATATGTACCCATACTACATTGAATAGTAGTGTACTCCGTATCTGGTCATGGAGATGTTGCTGGACAGGTGAGGTAGTATTTGGGATGATGAAATTTCTTATCTCTCTAGAAAAGTACTGGTTAAACAAAATTAAAGTCCAATATATAAATTGAAGAGTATTGGGACCTGACAGCATACAAACTGAAACAGAACAAGCAAAGTTCCAGTTATTCTGAAAACTTTTTCCATTTTCAAAGGGGAGTGCGAGACCTAGAGCCTGACCACCCTTAGGTTTGTTTGTTTGTCAATAAGTTTCACATTAGAACTGTGATGTATTAAAAGGAGACGGATTCACTTCAGCTTGGGTATTTTTCTCACTTTTTCATATTTTGTGACCTAAATCATTTCTACCTCAGGTTTTCTTCTCCCAAACTATTCATCACTAGAATATCCAGAAGTATAGCCCGGAAATTTCCCAGTATGGATGCGGAATTCAAGTTCATTATCGATAATGTTATCTTCCCACCTCAGTTACCACAATCGGCGGAACCCAAAGAACTTGAGGCCGAAGATGTGCTCCTATCTCTCGTTATAGGAGTTACACAGTTGTTAGTCGAGAAATGCTCATCGATGGGCTATAAAAATGGTTGGGACTCGGTCCTTTCCATGCTTAAGAACCTGCAGAATATTAGAAGGAATGGAAACACCTTGGAGGAATCTCTCCTCAAGGCTTTTGAGGACATGATCAAAGATAGTAGCAAAATTAGTGAGTCAAATAACTTGGAATGCCTAGCCAGTCGGCTAATCAAGCCATTATAGATGCGGTGACATGGATAGTATGCTATATACGAGCCCAAAATTGCGGATGGACAATGCAAATTTGATAAGCAGGATGGCAATGTCGTTTGCAACGCGTTCGAATTATCCCCGACTAATGCCAGCGTTCTTAAAGCGAGGGGCCGCCTCGTTCGTGCTTTTCCTGGAAGAAGCTTGAGCGTCCCGCGGGAAGTATTGGAAAATGGACGATTCCGTGAGTATCTAGCGAAGGGCTTAGCTTTTCTCTCCAGAGAACAGGTTGAAGATATGGTACCCGAAACTCGTAAGGCCGGGGAGACGGTGGTGGAAACGCGAGACACCATCCATCCAAGCAAAGAGGGTATATTAGGCTCGTTGAAACTATCGAGAACATGCTCTTGTACCCGTTTGATTTTGACAACGATTGAACGAGCCGAGTCTAACACGAAATCGAATTTCTTTGCTTGTAGTTTCGATATCCGACGGGCAATCTTGACCTTGACCAATTCGAGAATATCGATGTTCGCATTTTCCATGGTCAATCCAACAACCTTCTCTCCGATTTGGGCCACTAGATATACCCCAAAATTCTTGTAGTGAATCCGTGCATTTTCGAGCCCGAACTCTTGGCGTAGCACCATCTGCACCGCTACACGCAAAACAAGCCAGAATGGTGATCTTCTCCATGGAATTTTACTATTGTAATAGCTGACGTCTTCGTATGTGTGCTTGGTGAATGACGTACTTTCTTTCCATGAGCCTCGCACTAAAAGTTGGTTCATCAGACCCTCTATGACAAGGCCAGAAGTAGCCTCCGGCGAGAACACTTCCATGGCTCTGACGAATAGCAGTGGATATCTCAAGGAAGCCTTGTCTTCTTCAGGCACCAAAGAATCGCATAACAGGCCTTTATTTCCTTCTAATGGACGAGACCAGTGTCGGTTTGACAAGGCCAAACTCCCGTGTTTGGGAGGAAAAGATGACCATACAACCTTGGCCGACTTCGAAGATTGGATTGAGTGTCACCTGGACTTCTGGGTATCTCACACAACGCCCTTGGATTCATGCTTGCTAGACCTTTCTTGTTTGGTAAAGAACTACTACCGGTCGGCCAAATCGGTATACTCTGTAAGCGTAAGAGCAAAATCACTCATGTATCTAGTGATACTGGAGTTATGGGTGGCAATGGACAAAATATGCGCTAAGTTATATCCCCTGATGCGTGATTATCTGCCTGCAGTCCCGGCGGACTACTTGAGGTCACTCCTTCTTCCTCAATTCCAGCAGATGCGAAGGGCTCTAGCTGTGGAAACGTACCTTCAAGAACGTCGCGAATTGGCAAGCCCAGAAGTATATCCTGATATCTGGTGCGGTACTTCCGGCTCTAGCTTCGGAGTACGGTTCTTTGACAAATCGGTAAAACACCAAAAACCTTCGCGAAGAAATCGAGGTGCATGCTCAGACATTGAGACAGAATAAAGAGCAGGAGTTGAAATATGGGACAGCAAAGTATAAACAACTCCACGAAAAAGCAGCTCATCTAGAATGCCGTTGCCCTAAGGATGGTTATGCTTCCGACTGCGAAAAATGTGACCTACTCGGCCAAGCGAGAGGCATGAAAATATTAGTTCATGAAGAGCCGCTGAGTCGTTTGAAGGATGAGGTCAAAGCTACTGTCTTCGAAATCCACTGCCCGCATGGCTTCAGTTGCTGGCGTGATATCTCGTGGATGCGAGTGCATGACTTGGGTAGAGAACAAACCAAGACACTGAATGCAAGCCAGAAGAAGGTGGTTGAACATGACTTGCTCGAATATTCCAAACTGAAGAAATGGAGTCAGGATCATAAACAACGCGTCGGTCTTGGCTCAACAACCAAGTCTTGGCTGAGGACTCACTACAACCTGGTGAGCTTTCCTATTGAGCTTGACAAGGTATGTCTGAATAATGCGCTCCAGCTCCGGTTAATAGACCGGCAGGGCTCGTTGTGGATAGAAGACCAGGAATCAAAACCCTCGCTAGACGCCAATCTTGAGTCTGTGATAACTGATGACCGCTACTCTTCACTCACACGTTTCGCGTCTTCGTCGTCTCATTCCGAAAATGAGGTCTTTGCCAGCCAAGACGCATGCCATCCCCAGTTGTATTTGAATGAGTTTATTGCTTCTGGGCTGCTTCGCGCAGGTGAAAGAACTCAATGGTATAATATAGTACTAGCACTAGCAACGTCAAATCTTTCCTTAATGAGGAATCTGTGCCTATCCCCCCCCCCAGCGTGCGGCATGGCAACTCGGGACCCAGGACCCGGACTCAAACTCCGCAAGAAGGCTCACGCATACAGCCTTTATAGACAATGATTTCTGTGGGCGAATGCTTGAACAACTGGGCCAACGTTTGAATTCTATCGAAACCAATTGGAAAGAACAGGATACGCTCGCAACAATTGTTAATCTCTCACTTCGCACGCTCACCCTTAGTGAAGACAGTGAGAGTATAGAAGGTGCTATAGTACTTCTCTATCAGGCGAGAGAGGTTGCCCTACGTTGGTACGATCAGCTTTCAAAGTTGCTCGATAGCGATGATAGCCTGGAGAACCCCAGATACCGCAATGGCCTAATCCGCGCTGGAAACACCTGCCTAGCGACCTACGATGTCGAATCTAGATATTTAGAACATTTGCTGGCCAGCCATCAGATGTCGAGCATCTCATTCGATTATCAATTTTGGTGCATGAAAATTCCTCTGGGAATTCCCATTCCACACTTCCTATTAACATTCGCGAAGGTCTGTTACATGGGCTAAAGGTCCTCCATAGAGTAGAAAAAAGACTGAGTGAGCTGATACGCAACGAACCTACTGGTATCAATGCCGCCGTGGAAAGAAGCATAGAAGCTGTTTCACTCAACGGATCATGGGAAGAAATTGGCGTCGACACTGCTATTGTCATGAAGAAGTTCGGACAACTGGTGATTCCATACGATCTACTCACTGGGGAACTTCTTGTTGATGGCCGCCCTCCGGGGAGATTACCCAAATCCTATACTCAATTAGGCCTGTATAAATAGCTGTTCAATTCGGTATGTTCCCAGTTTAGATACCTATGAGTAAAGCCGGAACTAACTCCTCTAGCTTATTCTGACTGTGATACCATCAAGTATGCCGGGTGCTGACTATATGTCTGCAAACAAATTTGGAGTTACCAAGTGCGTGATTTTCTTTTCTCAGTTTTCTCCCCTACTGCTTATGTGCTAATAACTCCCATATTACAGATTCATTTCGCAATGGAGGAAGACAATCTCTCCATAATGGCCCGATCACGGACCAATTATTGCAACTTGTTCCTCCACAGACTCTGAATGGCGACGTTCCCGCCGTACTGGCTGCAGAATATTACCATTGGTTGAACTTCGAAACGAATACTATCGAATTTAGACCTGTGAAAGATAAATGGCAGTCATCAATGGACTATTGGCACTTAATCCTTGATTTTGAACTGCCCAAACGCTGCGCTATGTCTTGTAGAGACCGAAAACTTATTGATGTTCGCAGTCCCTTATATCGTCAAATAACTGGAACTTTAAAGGCCTTAGATACCCCAGAACACATGCTCATCACGCAGAGCGTGGAAGAAAATATTCTAGTAGAGTTAGTACGACTTCGTATACACTTTTTTATCAACGATGCTGGTTTGTTAGAATGCAGGGAGTTGGCGGCAATCGTGAATCCTGACCAGAACATAGGATGTTTTTATGGTTTCCAGAGTAAACTTGTGCTAAAAAGTCTTGCTGGAAGCGGCACAACTCGGCGTAGTGTTTTAGTTCCGTATGGCAGAGTCAGGGTCTCTCAGGCCCGTCCTCATGTACTTGTTACGATTGAACATGATCCGCACGCAACCAGGGTTAAATACTTTCGATACCGGCTAGACGAGCATCTACAAACTCTACAGGGACCAGAAGATATGTTATCAAATCTTTATCGGTGCTATCTACATGCAGTTACAGGATATGTGCTTCCCGACCCTTTTACCGAAAGACCCTAAGGGATCGATGAGGCACTAAACGGCTTATGACAGGCATGCCTTAAAGTTTCGGCGGCACTTGATCCTAAGTGCAAGTCTGTGTTGACTATACTATCTGCACTGACACCAAGGCGTACCTTTTATCCGGAACATTTACAAGTCATGCAGACAGTGCACTGGAAACCCTACCTGGGTCAATTAGTACAGCATGATGATTTCCTTGTGGTTGTCGAAGAGATCCTCCAGCATGCCTCAATGTTTACCCCGTTCAACACCCATGATTCCGATTGTATGCCTGAGCTATGCTCCGCCAAGACAAAACTTCTAGCTAGAGCTCGAAATATCAATGCTAGAAGGAAAAATGCAGAATTTGGTGGTGCTATATCTCGACGCCATGAAGATCTGGTTTATAAAGCTAGAGATGCTGATTACTCGAGTGAAAGTGGGAAGAGGGTCTATCAAACAGCAGCCCTAATTCGAGACTGGCCGTCACAGGTAAATCATGCCGATATTATGACAGAGGCCGAAGGGTGGGATGAAGTCTGCAGGAGAAACCTCTACGAGTCATGCACGGAGAAATACAGTCTTCGTATCGAGAAGGTGTTTGGTTCTTTATACGATTTTTGTCGCCATAGTACCCGGGAATCCAACACTTACAGGTTGACGTCTCATTTTTGCATGCTCGCTTTTGCAAATAAGAATAACCAAAGTCTTATACGCACCTTTCTCTTGATTGCCTTTTCGGGCAAGTTGGATGACTTTCCAATACCCTCAGAGCATAGTCTTGGAATGACATTTCCCTTCGCCCCAAGCAAAGGAGAGCATCTAATTTCTACAGCAGTAAAAGAGGCACTCAAGTCACATTGTATCGGATCGATGAATCCCTTTATTTCGGAACAGAGGCACAATGACGAAGTTACAGCTACCATTGACAAGTATTTGAATGAGATTTTAGCTCAATGGCCATGTCCATATCCGAAGCTCCATTCAGACACATCAGTTCGTAACATAAATCTGACCAAGGCTTGAAAAAGCTGCAATGATATTTGCACCGCTTGGTACAAGAACAGACTTTTCATGGCTGATCTTCGAGGGGTCCGGAGACGGCTGCAAGAACATCAAGCAAGTGAACCCCGAGAGTAGACACCTGAACCTGGAACGTCCTTAGTTGAGAAAGAATTTAAGCCGGCCAGTTTCCCGACTCTAAGCTCGCTTATGAGCTCTGTGAGTCCCAAAATCAAGTTCACAATCCCGCCACCTATCTCAGCTAGTAGAGACTACAACATGTTTATATACTCCTACGACTGTTCGGAACTCGGCAAACTTATTACCCCTTTCCAGGAACACCCCAATCCTAAGTGGAAACGTTACGGCCAAGATTTATTAGAGAGTATTGATGGATTGAGTCATACGAAAGTGCCAAATACCCCAAGGGAAATATCCTTGAATTGCAATATTCTTATAAGAGGCAGAGACCATTTGATTAAAATCCGCAATGGAATCCTAGAGGAAATCCGCCGTGTTATAGCCCCTAAGCCTGATAGTGAACTTTGGATAGCTTACACAGCAAAGTTTTGGCCATCTATGCTGGTGAAATCTCTCCTGCCCTACCTCTCGTACCAAAAGTTCCAAGAATTATCTCAAGAATGGAAAGATATTCTCGTTACACTTGATGTTGTCATATTTTCGATTCAGAGATATGAGAGACTACTTTCATTTTTGAAAGATAACAATGTTCTAGAATTCTACAAGGAGTCTGAGAATCCTGGTCGTTGCGGTTGGGATGTAATGGAGAACTCGGCTTGGATCCTTTTTGAGATCGAAAATAATCTCACCATACGAGAAGATCAAGCAAAGACTGCATTCCAAATGATCTGCTTCGTTCTAAAGAAAACACCGTCTTGCAGTTGAACATGGGAGAAGGCAAGACCTCAGTGATAATTCCACTAGTTTTATTGAATCTTGCTCGTGGAAATGGTCTGGTTCGATTGATTGTTCTAAAACCTCTACTTCGACAGAGTCTTAACCTTCTATCCTATCGTTTGGGCCGTTTGAACAATCGCTCTATCTATTATATTCCGTTTTCTCGTAAGATAATTGTGGATAATAGGGCCATGGATACCTCGCAAGAGCTCTATCAACAATGTCGACAAAGTCTGGGAATTTTACTCGCGCTCTCAGAACATATTCTCTCTTTTCGGCTTGCTAGCATAGAACGACATCTCAAAGAACCCCAGATCGCACAACAAATGTTGAAACTTGAGAATATGTTAAAGCTCACTTGCCGCGATGTCGTCGATGAAAGCGATGAAGTACTCCATTCTCGATTTCAGCTGGTGTACGCTATGGGTAACCAAGAGACCATTAACGGGGGTCGTCAGCGTTGGGAAATTCACCAGGCTGTTCTTTCAATGGTGGAGGAGGAGGCAAATTTACTCCAGCAATATGACCCGAGTGGCCTCGAACTCATGCGACATGGCCGCATTGGAGTTTCTTTCCCGGTTATCAATTTTTTAAGACCAGAAACTATGGATAAATTGATCGAAGGAGTTTTGAAGTGTATTGAGAAGGGAAAATTATCTGGAGCGCCATTCAACCCGGGGAAACCTCATGTTCGAAAAAGTGCCATGAATTTTATTAGTACCCACGCCGTGTCCACCTCCGATCAGGATACTATAGAGGAGAGTTTTGGTACAGAGGACTTGTTCAACCGGCTTTTGACCCTGCGTGGTTTATTTGCCTACAATATTTTAGCTTTCGTATTACGATCCAAGCACTGGCGGGTGGAATATGGGACTCATCCTCATCGTTGCATGATGGCCGTCCCATACCGCGCTAAAGATGTTCCTGCTGAGAATTCCGAGTTTGGCCATATTGATGTCGCAATATTATTTACCTGCATGAGCTATTATTACCAAGCCCTATCTTCAGACCAAGTCCGGGACTGCTTTAGCCTGCTGTTTAAAGAAAATGATGCTGCTTCCGAGTATCAAAGTTGGATTTCCAAAGAAAAGGAGCTACTTCCAGTGGGACTGAGGGAATACACAGGGGTCAATCTTGAAGATAAGACTACATTCGAGGATCGTCTTTACCCTCATTTGCAGCACCAGAAGTCACTCATTGACTTTTACCTTTCACGAGTTGTTTTCCCTCCAGAAGCAAACCAATTTCCTAAGAGATTATCGATGTCTTCTTGGGACATTCCTTCTCAGTCCCGCGATCGGCTAACAGTAGGTTTCAGTGGCACGAATGATAACAAATTCATGCTGCCCCTTTCCATTGAGCAAAACGATCTTCCCTACCTTCTGCATACAAATGCAATGGTCCTTAGTACTATTTTGCGGAAAGAAAACAGAACCTGTGTTTTAGCTCAAGATGCCTTGGGGAATCAGCTAGGGAATCGTGAACTTTTGTCGCTTTTGTCTTCTCTGGAACCAAATGTCCGAGTATTAATAGATGTAGGCGCGCAAGTGTTAGAGGACAACCATGCAGTAGCCGTGGAATGGCTCAAAATCATACCCGACGTCGATGCTGCTGTATATTATAACAACCAAGACGATATTGTGGTGATGGATCGAAACGGACATGTTGAATCTCTTGCCGCATCTTCTTTCCAAGATCGCCTGGGTAACTGTTTAGTATATCTTGATCAGCACCATTCGCGAGGTGTCGATCTTAAGTTTCCCAGTGATTCCCGAGCTGCGGTGACATTGGGTCCGAGGTTGACAAAAGACCGTTTAATTCAAGGTAAATTCCGGGCCCTGCTCATACACAAATGCTGGAATAGCAAAAATTGCTTACTTTTTAATAGCATGCAACCGACTACGGAAGCTTGGTAGTGGGCAATCCATTGTTTTTGTAGCTCCTCCGCAAGTGAGAAATAAAATGCGAGAGTTATCAGAAGATTTTGGACGTCGAGAATTCGACTCCACAGGTGTGATAAGATGGACATTAACTGAAACATGTGAAAACATGGACGTTTTGAGTCCACTTTGGGCGTGTCAAGGGCTGGAATACTGTTGACGGCGGCCCTCGAGGAATCTTTGGCTAGTGGTGGTGACTTCAATGACATTGTTTCTCGCATGCAAGTATCGGAAGCATTAACTTTAAGCGAGGCTTATGGGCCTCAGGAAACTCAATCGCTTTTATACGACGCTTTACGGGATATTGGCGATCAACGAGATGTTGTATCGCAGAAGCTTTTAGCTGCCCTGCAGGAAATGGATCCGATTGACCATGGTGGGCAGTCGCTTAACGAAGAACAGGAAAGAGAGCTTACTCATGAAGTTCAGACAGAACGTCAAGTTGAACGTCCGCTCGCAGTAGAGCCTTTGCCACACGAGCTGGATCCGGATCGACTCTATTACGCGGAGAATAGGTCATTTTGTAATGATGTACAACCACCGTGCTCTCTACTGGCATTTGACAGCTTCCTGAGGACAAGTGCTCGCAGCTTGTTTCCTTCCATGTCGGCACCCCAATTTTTCGTCACCAAAGATTTTCAGCTCACTATCAAACCTCTTGGGACAAATAGCCATTACGACGAGTACATAAAACCTGTGAGTTGGGTCCTCACAAGCACTCATAATAGCAGCATTGTTGTTATTAGTCAATACGAAGCCAACAGTCTGCATCTTATCGTCAGAAAGAGCCGCAATACTACCATTCACTTATATTCCCCAAAGGTGACAAGAACGATGACTTCCTTTCGAGATCTTAAGTTCCTCTCCGTTGGCCAACAAGTTTTTGCACAGCTCCCACCACAGCTCCCGATTAATGAGCTAGAACTTTTTGCTAGCAGTCTCTATTTTGAATCTTTTGCTATCTATAGAGAATTCTGCGGCTTTCTTGGATTTATTTCCGATCAAGTGACCGAATCCGATGATATGAACGTCTCAACTAAAAAAGGTTTTATCAACGGAGAAGGCCGTGAGCAACTGGGGTGGACAGTACATTGTCCCTTCAAAACCTATCCGCTAAGTTTTGTTCGTAGGCTTGTGGCTATCCAGAGGCGTGGCCAGAGTAGTCAACGGAGCCATATGGCCAGTATTCTAGATGGACGAGCACTGACGGAGAAAGGCTTCGATATCTGATTAATTTTTGGACCTAGTTGTCTTGATATCATTCACAATTTCGGTCCTTATCCAGGATTTCTCGTAATACTAGGGATAGATCCTATGAAAATTCATTCGTTCTCTTCCTGTACAGTTTCCATGATACGGTACCCATGTCGCATAATGCATAAAACATTTGAATAGTTTTTCCCAAAAGTCCTTGGCCTAGGTCTAGGTATAAGGCTAGGTCATAACTGTTTCCTAACTTCTCATTTTCTACCTAAGTGAGCCCGCTATGCTGGGGCTAGTTCGGTGCCTTATAACAGCCTGGTTACTAATAAGGGAAAATAATGCGCGAATATTTTAGTTTTGTGATCGTAAATGATCGTAAAATAGAGTTTTTTCCCTTGTTTTTGTTATGTGATAGAAACTGATTCGAACTGTACAGATGTTGATTGGATACACAATTTTGATGCCGAATAGAAAGCAGGATAAAATATCGAGAGGTATAATAAGGGGTCATTGCCAATACTTAAACCAAAAATGAAAGAAAAAAGGAAGAAGGAAGGGTAAGAAAAGCCTCCATCTCGAATGAATTCGCCTGATCCCCCCACTCAAGAAAAAACAAGACAACCTGTATTGGATTTTTGAAAGGCCTTTCCGTTGGTACTAATATATTGAAAAATTCAAACCTAACTGGCTTGGACCGCTGGGCTTTGGGAAGCGACTTCAGAGATTGAAGCTCCAGTTCCGGAGAGATCTGTGGTAGTGGCCTTTGGATTCTTGCTGTAATAGTTATTGATAGCGGACTTAATTGCATCTTCTGCAAGCATGGAACAATGCACTGTAACGATTATGAGTCAGCTTTAATATTCTCTTACAATAAATGACACAGGGCGCGGGGGAACCGTACATTTGACTGGGGGCAGACAGAGTTCCTTTGCTATCTCTGTATTCCTTATCTTGCCGGCTTCTTCCAGAGTCATTCCTCGAACAAGTTCTGTTAAGTAACTGGAGCTGGCTATGGCACTTCCACAACCGAATGTCTTGAACTTGACGTCACTAATTGTGTTGTCTTCCTTGTTGACACGGATCTGGAGCTTCATCACATCACCGCAAGCTGGAGCGCCGACAAGGCCTGTGCCGACATTTTGATCTGTCTTAGGCATTGACCCGACATTTCTTGGGTTGCTGTAATGATCTAACAGTGCAGAGGATGTTAGTCAAAAGTAACCAAAAGTATATCCGAGGGATGAGCCGAACGAAAGAAGAGGAAAATAAGGAACCTGGCTTCCAATAGCGATAGGAGAGGCATAACAATAAAGAATGAATAAGAATTGATGGAGGAATAGCACATATCTTTCTCATGGTATTGTCTTGTTGTATTGGCAGCAATAAAGACCTGGGGCTTGAGAGGCGTCAGGGACGGCCGGATGACGGGGTTTGCTAGGCATCTGGCCGTACGCGGGACCAACGAAGCGGCTCTTCGGAACATGTTGAACGGATATAGTAACTGGCAAGGACCGTCTCGTTCGTTAAGTATTCTGAGAGGTTGCTTTTGGCGGGCAACAGGTTGGTTAAACTTGGAGTTGATGCAATATGCAGGCGAAGGCCGAGAAAAGCGGATTTCCAGTTAATACCTACTTAGTTAGTTCACTTATTAGGTTATCAGATCAAGATAAATCGCCGCCACGTGACCGGGTGGCTGTTCGGCCTATCACGAGCGTTACATAAGCCATTACCCAAACCGGCCCAAGGATTCGATCCAATTCAACGAAAGAGCGAAACTGACTGAGAAGAAGCAACGCAAACCACGAGCACAACAAGCGCCAACAGCCCCCCCTGTGGTTCGCCTGAAGCTCGCAGCCATGAATCCTTCGAGGGGAGGAAGATTCGCCGTCAGGCTAATAGGTAGTCACCCCTGCCCCCCAAATTGGCTGTTGTATATTCCATATGCTGATGAGATATGATGTTTTCTTTGATCTAGGACAACACCGTCCCATCCTCTCTACCTTACCTACCATATCATCCGGCAGATTCCAATCGACTGCCTCATCATCCGAAGTAGCGAACTCTGGCTCCACATTACAGTCGTCGGTAGCCGTACGGAAGCCACGACGAGAGGTTCTGTTGCCCAGCCAAGAGAAACCACAAGGTGTCCTAGATTATGCATTGTTGGTTTTCTCTATGTCCATGCGCTGCTATATATTGCCGATTAATAGAATCACGACGTGCTGACCATGCAATTGATGTTAATTTCGTAGGACTACACTCGACCAAGTGGCCAATTGGGCTAGACAGGGTTCTTTGTGGCCCATGACTTTCGGACTTGCCTGTTGCGCCGTGGAAATGATGCACTTGTCAACCCCCAGATACGACCAGGATCGTCTTGGAATCATTTTCCGAGCTTCCCCCCGACAATCCGATGTGATGATAGTGGCTGGAACGTTGACGAACAAGATGGCTCCCGCCTTGCGACAGGTTTACGATCAGATGCCGGATCCACGCTGGGTAATTAGCATGGGTAGCTGTGCGAACGGTGGTGGCTATTATCACTACAGCTATTCCGTTACACGTGGGTGTGATAGAATTGTGCCAGTAGATATATACGTTCCTGGCTGTAAGTGATTGACAAAAATCCTACTTGAGAAGGCCATGCATGACTAACAACTTATCCTGCGGATAGGCCCCCCTACCTCCGAAGCACTCATGTACGGAATTTTCCAGTTACAGAAGAAGATGCGACACACCAAAATCACCCGTATGTGGTACCGAAGATGAGCTGTTCTGTTTTTTATATTCTGCATTGCCAGATTACAAATTTGTACAGTATACTGTGTTACTGTTAGCTACCATGCTTGGTCCAAATATTATTTCTTTGCTTGAGCCCTAAACTAAAAAACAAAATGTATCATGGAATTCTCATGTATTGAAATTGGACATTCCGAAAACCTCTGGCAGGAGGATTGCCCTGTAGAAATTATAGAAACTACAGAAACTGTATGAAATCGCTTCACCACAGGTTATCCATCCATCCAACTGTATATTTTATTGATTGGCGTCATCCATGACAAATAGCGTTTAAACCGACCTGTAACTAAATAGGCTATTGCTCCACGTTTAGATAGTAACCGAAAACAACTCAATATATATGGGAAAAGAAAGAAGAAGGCAAGGGAAAATAGAAAATATTCAAGAAGCTTGCTGAAAACGACAGGGTACGTAAGTTGAAATACAAATTCAAATAGATATAGACAACGAAACAACTCTCTTGAATTATGGTTAGTAGTCTTGCTTTCAAAAGGCATCATCTTTATCAGAAAGGAGAGCTGCATCTTCTTCGTCTGAAGCTGTGGGTTTCTCTGGCTCTGTTATTTTAGCTGTTGGTTGGTTGGCATTATTTTGAGTATCATTCTCTGGGGATGTCAATTTTGAGACGGGAGTTGGCTTGGGGACAGAGATAATAGTCGATGTTTGAGAAAGACTCCAATCTACTGGGCCATCATTTCCGTATCTTTCCGATAACCAGTCATTGGCCTTCTTAAAATGTCCGCAGTCAAACTAACAAAAAAAAAAGAGAAACAGTCAGCTCATTAAATTTGAAGAGGAGAGAAGAAAAGCACATACAAAGCCTTTGTGAGCACTGAGGGGACTGGGATGGACAGCTTGCAAAACATAATGCCTCTTTCGATCGACCTTGGCAACCCTCTTGGCCGCGGGAGAGCCCCAGGAGAGAAAGACAATGCCACCAGTTCGAAGTTTTGCCACTGTATCAATGGCTTTCTGGGTGAAGCGTTCCCAGCCTTGACCTGCGTGGCTATTTGCATTGTGCGCTCGGACGGTTAAGCAGGTGTTCAGCATCAAAACCCCGCGTTCAGCCCAAGGAATAAGCAGACCGCCTTTGTTTGGCGGTGATTCAAAAGACGGATAATCGTTCTTAATAGTTTTGAATATGTTCACCAGAGATGGCGGGGCTGGGGTTGGTGGCCGTACAGAAAAGCATAGACCATGGGCTTGGTTATGGTTGTGATAAGGATCTTGGCCTAGAATTACAGCCTTGACCTTATTGAAAGGTGTATATCGGGACCTTTTTTTTGAGAAGGAAGTCAACTTAGTTTTGAGCATTTCAAGCACAGTGTCAAGATGGAGTAATATACCAAGAATAAATATCTTCTTCAGGAGGGAATATTTTGGCACCAGATGCCTTTTCCTGCTTAAGAAACTTCTTCAGATTGAGGAATTCCTTGGTGACAAGCTCGTCTTTCAAATGCACGAGCCAGCTGTCGTCCATAGTGTTTATCTCCAAGCTCAGGAGATCTTTTTGTTCAGGGGTGAGGCTGGCAACCCAGTCAGCCTTCTTGAATTTAGTGACAGGCGAAGACGATAAAGTAGAACTAGTCGCTTTTGGCTTTGGGTGACCAAAAAAGGATGTGATGCTCCCATCACCTCGAGGTTTTTTGACTGCATCCTTCGCTGCAGTGAGGTGGTTCGAACCACGCTTCAGGTTTGATGGGGAGGTCATAGCTCGACTCTGGCGGAAAAAACAGGGCGATTGACTGATATAACGGATCTGAGTTGTATAACAGTGCATATAGGGAGAGAAACTGAAGAAAAAGCGACAGAATTGGATTCAAAAGGAAACAAAAAAGGAAAAAAGGAGGCTTTCAGCCTAGAACACGTGAGCGCGTCGTTGTTCCTGATTGGGAAATCGACGCGTCGCGGAACGTGCCCACGTGACTTTGCCCATTTTGCCTATTTCGGACATTTAACTGATGCTCTGTATTAACTCGTAGTTCCACGTACATCTATCTAGCTAATAAATAAAAATACTTTTAGTTATATAGAGAAATATTTTCAGAAATATTTTCTTATCATTATTCCACTCAGTAACACAAGTATTCGTCATTTATTCTCTACCCCAAACTCTTATACCCTGGGAAACCTTTCTCTCAGATCGGGTGGAGTATACCCCTACCCTAATAACGAAGGTTTTGTTCTGGAACAGAAAAGATAAACTCAGAAGAAAAATGGTGTTGGTGGAACTCAGCATCCTGCGAGACATCCTTGTCTAGTTGGCTATTTTCCCGAGTCGCTGGCCAGTTATTTCCGAGCCCAGGATGCTTAGTCCCTCTTGCTTCGCCTTTTAAGATTCGGCCCTGGCTACTCCGTATAACCAGCTAACCATTATTATTAACGAACAGCGACGCTTAACTGGGACCAGGTCTCGGCCGCCTTCATACTTCGATACCCGGCCACCCCCAACAACTTACAGAAAGGCTGACCTGTTCGTATATAAGAGCATGTGGTCTCCGCGTTCATCAATCTAACTAAATTTTTTTTTATTATAGCCATATCTATTTTACACAACGATGCTAGTCACCATTGGTGATAGAAGAAAGGCCTATCCATATCTAATCAACCAAGATGAAAACATCCGTGAGCCTTGCCACTAAACAACGTCCTCCCTCACAGCCCCCAGCTCATCCGATTCCTCGACTACAAGGCCCCTTCGAGGAATCAATCTTCGAGTCACTGCAGAGTTCCCATCGGAATACAAGTCCAACCCTCGATAGCACCCTTCGGCGCAAACAGCTTCTCCAGAGTCCTGTCTACCAGCGGAAATGCTCTGGCAAATGGGAGCAACGGGGCGGAGAGAACTATCATCCATTATGGAAAATAGTCGCACAGTTTTCTTTCGGTATCCACCTCCTCGCCAGTGGGTTAGCTAAATCAGAGGCAGAGTCTGTACAAATCTTGCGTTTCCATATCTCTGAATTCGACGGTTTTGTCGAAAGGACGAAAGAAGATTTCCACCTGGCGCAAGAGGATCTGGCCGCGCGATTGGATCTTCTCACCGTCCCGCTTGCAAACCTCGATGTCCTTGGTTCGATGCTCGAAGATGAAAAGTTTCGCCAGTTCCTTCTTGGTTGCGCCGAGAGAATGAACCATGTGGTTGACCGCTCGGAATTGTCGTTGAGTGATGCGCTAAAGGATATCGGGAAAGGCCAGACCGCCATCGATACTGTTCATCAATTTCTTGTTACTTTGACTACACAGGATGATTCTAGTTCTGCCGTTGTTTTCAAAGATATTCACGCCGAAATGTTACGACGAGTTGCGTTGTGGTCTACGGCTCTCACAGAGCTGCGCACCCAAGGCCGCACACTCGCGGAGCATCTAGTTCAGCTTTCAGCAGCAGTTCTCAAGATTCAACGCAAAATCGGTTCATTCGATCGAAGATCTAGGGTAATGTTTCACATTTCTCTATTCTATTCCCGTCCTATTTTCCATTCCATTCCATTCCATTTCTACTTCCATGTCTTCGCGACCGGGTAGTTAAACAATCTTTCGTTGTGGGGGCCATATTACTCACGTTGCATGCATGTATAGTTGCTCATCCAGTCACCCGACCGAATCTTGCACCGCAAGGCTGTTTCTGTTTCGCTCGAACCCCCGCGGCGCATACAGGCGCAGCCGAAGCCGCCCTCCCTTCCTCCTGGAGAACAAGCCCCATTGAATTCCGCCCCCGAAATAGTTCACCACAACACCGCAAAGCATTCTTATTCCCTCTCTCCAAATACCCCAAATAATACACCCATCCCAGACAGTCAATCGACAGCTGGGTCTTCGACCAAGGCCGCAAAACAGGATAACATTACAGAGGTTGTATTAGAGCTAAGTTCGACAACCAATAACACGCCTGCAGTGAGCAGCCCCTTATCAACGGCCACCACCAAAAAATCCTCTATTACGACAACTAGCAGCTCCAAGAAACCAAACTCCAATAAGATCAAATCCAAGCGCTTGGGCACCCCGGATCCTAATATGCACAAGCTGACTCGCCTATCTGGGAAGGTTGCGACTTTGTTCCGAAAGCTAAAACCCCCTCGTTCTGAGCAACGCAGCCGATCTCAGCTGAATCCCTCGCGCTCGAGTTATTGTGAACCCGAGCGATGCAAAACAACTTCTGGTGCCTCCCAAGCTATGTCGCAAAACCTAATATCAATACACTCCATGTCGAATAGCGAACCCAGGCTACCTCTCCCCTCCCGTTTTTCTTCCATGCTGGTCCGTGAGAAAAAGACATTCATCAATATACTCTCGAGCATGGATAGCGATAGCACCCTTACAGCGTTGCCATCGACTCCAGAATCCATGTCCTCCCATTCCAAATAGGACCTTGTACCGTTTTTTATTGTGATTGTACTGGTTTGTTGGTTTCATTTTCTGGGATGGTTACTATGGATCTCTATCAGGAAGGTATTTTCTATTTATCCAATCGGGGATTATTATTGTTATTCACTTTTTTTTTTTCTTTCCCAGGATAGATATGATTTAATAATTTATCTGTCTCAAACTGACATATGGATGTTGTTCATAAGTTCAATCCACTTTCGTATCTTTTGTCATAATTATGCATTGTAAACCTATAATATAACCGCATCTCCTTCATTTTACACCCGGCGGAAAATGTAGAGATATGCAAACTGCTTCATCTCTTCGATGTCACCTCCCTCAACTACCTTTTCATCATTGAACAAAACCCAACGAGGCTCGCTTTCGTTTGGAAGTTCCTTTCGAATAAACGCAACGTAGTGACTATTCAATGTATCAGCAAATTGTTCGTTCTAACCTCAGCAGATTGACCTTACCCTGTATGCATTGATGTTCCCTTGTGGCAGATAATGGATTGTAGCTGGAACTTTGCAGGCCGTGCTGCTGATCCCGGAATCTGGACAGGAGAGGAACTAGTGGTGGTATTGGTACCCTCGGCCTCGCCATCGTCATCGGGGTGACTAAACACCCAATCTACCGCCCTCATAACATCCCATTCAGTCGAGCCTAGGGCTTTAAGAGCCTTTGGCCGAGGAATACCCATGTCACCCAACTGTGCAACTTTGGCTTCCCCGTCAGGAGGACATTCAGGCGAAGCTGCATTGTCAAAGCTCGCTGGCTCGTCGATATCCGGATCTTCCATATGGGAAAACAGCCAGCTCAAAGCAGCTTCCGGATCCTCGTTACCTGTGTTATAGAGAGCCTTTTTAATTCTAATTTCGGGGAAACCCATGCTTAGCATATCCTGGAATGCTGTCGGGTTTGGTTCGAACGCAGCTTTCTTCTCAACGTCATCCTCTAACAATTGTTCGCTCTCTCGCGTTTCGGGGGAAAGGTACGAGGTCATATCCATCACTTCCTTGTCAACTTCGACGGGAATGTTAAGCTTGGTGGGCACCCAGTTGATTAATTCAAAACGACGTGCATTTACGATCAAATTTTGAGGAAGAGTTTTGAAGAGTGACTGTTTTTTGAAACCGGTGCTGCTGCCGCAACCAGGGCAGCTTAATTCCACAATTTCCTCCCCAGTAAATGTGTCGAGGCATTCTCCTAATGCGACCCTCTCAAATTGATCTTTGTCTGTGCTGGTGTTATCAGCGGATTTTATTCGCCGGGCGGGCACAGGGACAGAAATATTATCCTGCTCATCGATTTTATACCGCACTTTTTTGCATGAGATGCACTGTAAGCGTTGTTCAAGTGCAAATCGAAATGAATCTATTGGATTTGCCAAATCTCCTGGGTGCTGAGATACAGATATTAGCTTGAATAGATGCAACAGTAGCTCAAATGCATCTTGTTGGCGCATGGTGGAAAATTCCGGATGGCCTCGACCAATCAAGTGCTTAAACATGGACGGCGAGAGGCCATGTTGATGAACTGTATCCGAAGTGTCTATATTGGACGCAGTGGGATCGGGTATTGAATAACGACCGGAAAGAAGTCCATGTGCAACTTTTCTCAACTGGGTCTCTAGATCCTCTGCGGGTAAAGCGGACTGAGCCGGTTCATCCTGAGGTCTGAGGTAGCGGCCCTCAAACTCTTTCAATGAGAACAAACACTGCAAAACACTAGCCAAGTAACAGCTATTCCCAAGGTTCTTCAGGCCGGTAAGCCCAGGGCCAAAAACAGGTCTAAGAACACGGCCATCATCGGATGTCATGGAAAAATCCCAGTTCAAATTGTGTTCGATCTGCATCTCAGTAAGACTTTTCTCTGTCTTCTCTTGCTCTGCAATATTAATTCCCCAATGGCCTAGGTGTTTCGCCAGCTCGGGGTCGATTCTTTCCTCGTTGCAATGGTAGCAATAAATATCAGCGGAGCCTTCTGGTGTAATGGAGCGAAGCTTAACAGCAACTCCATGTTTTGAATTTGTGGCATGTTCAAGGGCATGGGAATTGCCACCGATACCGCCAAATTGAGCCCGACCACAGCCCAAGCTACCGCATTCAAGACAGAGCCACAAGTTCTCTTTCAAATCGCACCCGGAACATTGGGATAAGTCTAGACGCGGTTAGTAAATGTAGTGTGAAACAATCAAAGGCCATGCCATACCAGTCGGTTTAAGTCCTTCGTTTG
Source organism: Myotisia sp. PD_48 (assembly GCA_032988175.1). Classification (NCBI taxonomy): domain Eukaryota; kingdom Fungi; phylum Ascomycota; class Eurotiomycetes; order Onygenales; genus Myotisia; species Myotisia sp. PD_48. The sequence continues at coordinate 25,957 of JANTQB010000164.1, forward strand.
ATAGCTGTTGTAAACACAACGTATGCTCACAGGGAGTAAATTCTTGCTCCCAGGCCTTCACCTCCTCCTTTCGAGAAAAGGTGGGGGCTTGCATTAACTTCTCCACAACATCTTTTACATTTGGTGGCCAGTCTCCAACGTCGTCAAGTTGACATTCATAGCATACAAGCTTAGTAGTTGTATCATAGCGATCCTCCTCAACTACTGGCGCGATTGCCAGTTTCGACATCTTAAACGGTGGTTCATTTCGCTGCCCCACTAGTTAGATGTTTTCAAGCCAGCAAATTGAACCAAATGGGAGACTCAAGGAAACTCACCTGTACTTGCTTCCTTGTTCTCTTAATATTTAACGCCAAAGGATGGCCAGATCGCTGGCTGTGTAATCCTCCATGCTTGTACTCGCCAGCACAACCTCCGTTAAAACAATGAAGGCATACATCCAACCCCGCGGAGCTATCCTATTCTCACAATAAGCATACATAATGACCCAACTCCGGGCAAGTATTGAGCGTACCCTTGAGTCAAAACAGAGAGTACAATCCTCACGATATACAGATTGGTCTGGGGAGGGTGGATGGAGGTCTATAAACAACCAGTTAGCATAAGTTCAAGTAACCAAGCTTGAATCAGGAGTTAAAACGAGCTTACTTGCAGACTTCAAGTGTACACACGCCATGGTCAATAGAAGCGAAAGTACCCAGCAGCAACTTTTTATTCTAATCACACCACTAAAGCTCTGCAGTTGCACTTGTAGTTGGGTTGGAGTTGGACGTGGGGGAAGTGCAGCCTAGAAGTAGATGTAAATACTTGTATCCGTCAACTTAGTCAGCCGCATAGTGAACATTGAATTTAAGCAACTAACTTAACAATGCAGCTCCCTAAGCTCCCAGGTTTGTTTTTAGTTTTCAACAATTTTTTTTTTCTAACTTGTTAATTGAATAGCTAATACTCCATACAATATCTCAATTCACATAGCTTCCTATGCTTTCCCTTATCTATCCTCGTCGCCAATGCGCAAACTATCTCAATCACTGCTCCTCAGACCTTTCCCGCAGAACCATTTCCTCAAAACGATGGCAATTCAGGCAAGGGAAGGATAAATTCACCAAGGAAGCAAATGCACAAAACCTAAAGAGTCGCGCAGCATTCAAACTCCTCGAGGTTAGGCTCGTTACCTCTTCTGGTGAAGATTCAAAGCTAATTCGTTAATTGACTTAGATCAACGATAGACACAGAATATTTAAAGCCGGCCAAACAGTTGTTGATCTGGTGTGTCTCTATCCCGCCTCTGAAATTCCCTTTCGTATACAATGCTAATCAAACGTGGAAGGGGTATGCTCCAGGTTCCTGGTCACAGGTTTGAAAACACCAGAGAGCTGTCACCAATGGTCGTGGGAAGAAATAATTAACATGTACATAGGTAGCCGTGAATCTCACGAGACCTGGCGGACGTGTTCTCGGAGTTGATCTTAATCCTGCGCAACCTCCGAAGGGAGTATCTACTATACAAGGCAACTTCCTTTCACCTCGAATACAAGCATACGTTAAAGAATTCCTGCAAGATCCAAGCCGTGGACGCCCTCGGCCTCCCTTAGCTCCAAGTCGAACCACTTCCTCCACCAATCAAGAAACCTCTACGATAGCAGAAACGGCGCCCGAACCAGGTTATATAGGTTTAGAGAAGAGTTCCGGGGGCCGGGTTGCTGAGGATGCAGCCGACAAAGTTCGCGAAGTGGAATCGAAGCCAGTGGATATTGTTCTCAGTGATATGTTCGTGCCTTCCACAACCTAGGCGAACCGTTTATACTGGTCAGATCTAATTGATGGATGTTTTAGGTTGATGAATACAAGCGGCACCAGTATTCGTGATCATATTGGTAGTATGGTATGCAACTCCATTGCTGACCTCGCCGCATTGCCTTGATTGACAGTTATATATAGGATTTATGTGCATCGGCACTTGAATTTGCATGTACATCCCTGAAACCAGGAGGGCATTTTGTTTGCAAATTCTATCAAGGCTCAGGAGAAAAAGAGTTCGAAAACCGTCTTAAGGAGGTTTTTCACAGGGTGCATAGAGAGAAACCAGAATCCTCGCGCAATGTATGTCAGCTGACTGTTTCAATCCGTTTTACCATTCTAACTTTAACTATAGGAATCGCCAGAAGTATTCTTTATTGGTTTAAGGAAAAAATCCGATAAACCCCTATGATACTTCTTAACACGCCGTTTTCGGCCCTGGAAGCATCACAAATCCTGGAATGCACAAAGCTTTCAACAAAGATTGGCTTACGCCACCTCATCAGCAGAGTCGTCCTCAAAATCAAAAGTTAAGGCAGCCTCTTCAGCGGACCGGTGGATCTACTTCAGTTAGCATGTATCGTCACATTGCGGGGCGGTATCAACCTACCTCCTTCAATCCACTGAGTTCCTCGATATATCCGCTTTCGTTTAAGGCTCGTTTGACAAACTGCCAATCGTCTTTTCGATAGGCATCCAGGATTGTATCAGAACAAGCACTACAATATCTATAATTGTTACCAGTGATTACAACATTGGAAAACTTTGATAAAAAGCCCCTAATCTGATGGGGTACTATCCCCAGAGGATGAGGATCATCGTCATCCTGGGACGTTGTAGCTGGAGCCCTGGCCTTTAAAGGATGCTGCATCACAGAGACAAATAATTCGACTAAAAGGGCCGAAGCAATCGCGGCAACGCCAGGTCTCGTTACGGTGCATTGTTGATCCAATGTTTGGCCTCTCACGGACTATTCAGACCAAGTTAGCATGGTTCGGGGCAACAAGACGTATATTTACTTACGTTGACTGGGACAACCACATCATTACAGAAGTAACATCCAAGCCCGGATGCAGAGTCCGGGCCATTGTTGAACCCGTGACGCATGACCAGGAAGGTATCGAACCCTAGAGCTGCATTCATAACCAGTTTCCCTGCAGCTTTCCCCATCAGGGTTGGCAGCCATCTGGATTCTCGGGTATCCATCAACAAGAATATAACGTCGTGTTCCTCTATTAGATTCTTTAACAAATCAAAATCTGCTTTCGTCTTTGTTTCTTCTATTATCGGATGACCCGCCATGGGAACAGAAAAAACATGGCCAGTGCTATCGACCCCGGGGTATATTTCCTTCAAGGCTTCCGCTGCACGGATTGCTTTCGCAGCTCCACCACCAAGGCAGTCCTGAAAATTAAAAAGCGGCTGTCTCACGGGATTAGAAAAGGAAACGGAGCCGTTATCAACGAAAGTTATTTTTTTCACTCCCCAACCCTATGATTCAGGTTAACGGACCAGTTCCAGTTCCAGTTCCAGCAGGATAATTGAACTTACCAGTAGATTTCTAGCGACGTAACTCCCAAGGGTTCCAGAGCCTAACAACAAACACTTGGTCTCTTTGATTGTGTCAAGATCAAGATTTGGGCTGATCCTCCACTTCATCAGCTTGAGGTTTAAATCCACGGACTGATCTGCCAATCTATAATTTCAAGTCAGCGGAGGCAGCTTGAGCAAAGGAGATACTAACTATACCTTTTAGGGTCTAAATATTCCTTGAGGTCTACCACTCGGCCAGAAAGTTTCCCTGTTGGGCCCCTTTCCCACCCTCTAATTTTGGGTATTGATGCCTGCTCTTGTTGACCTTCAACGGCTAGAGCCGCTTCAGTAGCCACCGCTTCTAAAGTCATGATCTTGCTTCTTCCAAGCTCTCTTCTAGAATGCACATCACGGTATCTGAGGATTTGAACTTTGTTGAGTTTCCATCTCTGCTGCACCAGAACCAATAAATTCCGCAGCATCCAACCTGGCTCATTATCGTAATTCGACGGGTCTGCGAAGCAGACAAAACGATTTTGTTCTCCACAATCTTGAAAAAACCCAGACTCATAGGCTTCCAGTGGTGAGATATGCCATTTTAAGGTGGGCTCTTGCGCACTTTGGTCGACATCATTATCACTAGGACCTTGAGATAGGCTGCTGGAGGATTCGGTGGCTGGTTTGACCGGGTTACAAACCCGCTTAGCCAAGAAAAATCCATGTTGGCGAGAATCTATGCTGTAGCGCCATGTTTGAACGGCATCTACTAGAGCGGCGCTTTCACGGCTTGTCAGATGGCGCGAAGTACTGGCAACAGCATCTGAACTATCCGTGGGTACCAAAATGCTTGTCTCAGTGTATATTGACTTTGGACTCCATGATGGGTTTGATTGAAGCGCCGGGAAGGCAAACCAGTAAGAAAATTTATATTTCTTGAGGTCTGCAAAAGAGAGAACAATGAAAGATGCAAGTAAAGAAGGACATGAATAAATGGACCCATCATTGATGGCGTCCCATATCTTGGTTAAGTTAGTGAGCTGCAACCTCGAGGCGCAAAGGAGGGCATTTATTTGGTTTCTTACAGTCTTTCCGGCTTGGTTTAGCAGCGCTGATTTATCTGCATTTAAGTACTCATCAAACCTGTTCACGTTTTTTATGATGCCTTCCGCCCTATAGAAGCCTGCTGGCACGCTATATTAAGTAAATAGGATGTCAGATCTCGAGGGAAATGGTGAAGTTTGGACAATGGAGCTAGCATACTCGTCTGTAAGCAGAGCATTCCCATGTATTTGCATTCGGCATGAATTGGCGGGTCGATCGGAAGCTCTAATTTCATACAGACCAAGGAGCTTTCGCGCCGAGTCATCGAGCTTGTCGTGTTCAAGTTTCAGAGAAGCCAACGAGGAGTAGAAAGGCAGCTCTATATCAGAGATGAATGGTGTATACTGCATTATGTCGGTTCACCAGGTAGGGTAAAAAGAGGTACGGACTATTATATTATCGCTGAGATGTAGCAGTCAATACGTATATTTATTCCGTCTCGTTCTCCTCGAGAGAGAAGAATAATTAACTAACTATTATCAACTAATTGCTTCCCCTCTCTTGATGCGGGTGATGATGATGTTTGGCTCAGCTGATTTAGTCAGCAGGCCAGGGTAACTAACGTAATCCACCACCTTGTGCACCACACCACCGAATGCACCACTTTTTT
>JANTQB010000165.1:0-30581 GCA_032988175.1 Myotisia sp. PD_48
TTGTTATTTGGAGACTGGCTACATTTGTCTCCGCGAAGAATAACTTCCTTTGTGGATGCTCACCACGTGATTGGAATCCTTCCTTGAAATAAAAACAAACAAACACGAAGGAAAAGAAGGATAACTAAGAAATAATAAGGGGGAGAGAGAAAGAAGTCTTCTCTGCACACAAACAAGGGAAAGAATAGCTAGCCTATTTAACCCATTTTTTGGAATCTGTCAGTCATGGCCCCTCCTACCATTCCATTCACCTTGGATTTACCCACGGCGCTTTCGCTTGGAGCTGTGTTTTCCTTGGTACCTGTATCCCTCCTTCTTAGCAAGGCCCTGATCCCAGCCAGCCACCGCCAGAATCGCCTGCTGTTTGTTTGGCATGCCTTTGATGCCTTCACACACTTCCTCGTCGAAGGATCTTTCCTTTATAACTGCTTCTTCAGCTACCAAGACCTCAATGACCTCCTCGACAAGTCGAACCCGCTTACGACCAGAACAAACCATGCCCACCGCCCTCCTTTTTTCCTCTCTCGAGCTGACAGATTATACGGAGCTGCATATGGTACGGGCCCTACCGCGCGATTGTGGCAGGAATATGGGAAAGCTGATAGTCGCTGGGCCGGGGCTGATACGAACGTGATTTCGATCGAGCTTTTGACAGTGTTTATGGATGGCCCGCTGGCAGTCTACATCTGTTACCTGCTGTACAAGGCATCCTCAGCCCAAACAACCCAGCAATCGCAAGTCACTGCCGCTGCGAATACAGGGAAGTTATGGTTCTGTAGCGTCTTCCTTGCTGTTGCTGAGTTGTATGGTGGCTTTATGACATTTGCGCCTGAATGGTTATCAGGGAATACTGCGTTGGCGACCGAGGATCCAGTATATTTGTGGTTGTATTTGAGCTTTTTCAATATCCTCTGGGTGATCATACCGTTTGGCGTGTTGTTCGTTGCCTGGAATGAGATCAAAACCGCCTTTGTCAAGAACGCCTTGAGTGGCGCAAGCAAAAAGTCGAATTGACCTTTTTTTTTTAATTTCTATGTGTCTATCTATCTACCTGTCTTTGTCTCTCTATATAAGTTAATATGTTCAGCCGTTTGCAGGATTGAAAAAACCCCGTCTCAGCCCTAGTTAGTTAATGTCACCCCTATTACATCGCTCACAGCCACAAGTTACTAACCGACTAACAAACAAACGGCTGCCCTGTATTACCTTCACTGAGCCACAAAACAAAAGCTTTAACTTGGCTGTCTGCTTGGCCCTTGTCGCTGGTTGGATTCCAGAAGCAACGCTGGAGCAAGTTGGAGTGGAGCGAAGTGAAAACACTGCCTCAACCCGCATCCACTGGTTCAGGCCTTGGTTAGGGGTCCTGGCGGGGGTTTCTGTGACGCAAAAGCCTCTCCCCGCTCAAGCCATTGAAAAGAAAAAAAAAACATATAAGGACAGCATCCATCCCATCCATCCCCTTCTTACACTTTCAGAAGAAATACTCTGTCCAGCCCAGAACACGACCGACATCCATCCTCACTCGCATCCATCCCATCTTACCCGTTTATTATTGACATGGCGGACCAACATCAACAGCAACAAGGATACCCACCAGCTGGTCAGGGAGGACGTATGTAAAAATTTTTAATCTATTGATTGATTGTTAACCGCCTCCATTTGAGTAGAAATACTGACTTATGGCGTTGATAGAACCTCCATATCCACCTCCAGGCCAGCATCCTCACGGAGCCCCTCCTCAAGGCCAATATCCCGCCCAAGGCCAATATCCTCCTCAAGGTCAATATCCACCTCAGGGCCAATATCCACCTCCTCAGGGCCAGTACCCTCCCCATCAACAAGGTCAACACCCTCCTCCTCATGGCCAGTATCCTCCACAGGGCCAATATCCCCCACAAGGACAATACCCTCCCCCTGGTGGTCAATACTATCCTCCTCAAGGTCAATACCCTCCTCCACAACAAGGAGGCTACCCGCCACCTCAAGGAGGGGCACCAGGTTACGGTTATCCGCCCCCTCAACAATACTCATACCAGCAGCAACCGCCCCCTGGCCAAGGGTACGGATATGGCGCTCCGCCAGTAGCATCCGGTCCCCCTGCGCCAGCATCACCTGGTTATATCCCAGGCCAAAAGGCCTCTGGCGATGCTACAAAGGAAGCCGACGCACTTCGAAAGGCCATGAAGGGCTTTGGAACTGACGAACTTACCTTGATTGAAATCCTCTCCAAAGCTGATCCGTTGCATATGGCGCTCATCGTGCATACCTTCAATACCAAACACAAGCGCAACCTCGAAGAAGACATCAAGAAGGAATGCTCAGGCAAACTTGAAAAGGTTCTAGTCGGGCTTGTCCGTGGCCCACTAATGCAAGACGTCTACGCCGTGAACAAAGCCATCAAGGGTATAGGTACCAACGAAAAACTGCTCAACGATGTGCTTTTATCGCGATCCAACGCCGACATGAACGCCATAAAAACGGCATACAAGAAGACATTCAGCGAAACCCTCGAATCCGCCGTGCGTGGCGACTTGTCCGCCGGCACAGAACAATTATTTAATAACATCATGTCTGCCCAGCGCGCCGAAGAATCCACGCCGATCAACGAGATGCAAAAGAACGCCGATCTAGATGCCTTGTACTCCTCTATGACCGGGAACCTGGGCGGGAACACGATGGATGTATGCCGTATCCTAGCGCAGCGGTCCAACGGACAAATCCGTGCATTGAATGATGCATACAAAGCCAAATACAACATCACGCTCCAAGCCGCCATCACCACGAAATTCTCAGGCCATATGAAGGATTCGCTGATTGTGATGTTACGACGCGCGGTGGACCCGGTCGATCTGGATGTCGATCAGTTGGAAGAGTGTATGGCGGGCTTTGGGACGAATGATTGTTTGCTGATCGAGCGGGTTGTGCGGCTACATTGGAATAAAGCGCATGCTGAAAGGGTGAAGGAGGCGTTCATGAAGAAGCATGGAAAACCATTGCGTTCTCGAGTCGCTGGTGAAACGAAGGGGGATTATGAGAAGGCTCTTTTGGCTCTTCTCCAGTGATTACTTGCTTCTTTTTTTCTTTTCTTTGTTTTGATTTCCGTCGGTACTGGGATGGGACAACTTTTTGCTTGATATTCTTTAGCTTATTTGTGCCTGGTATTCCTTCAGGATTAACGCTGATCGAATTGTTTGAAATGTAGGAGGAGACATGCAAATTCTTAGTTGTATGAAAGTATATAGTTAACTCGTTAGGGTATTCATTAAGTTATAATATGGAACACAAGCTCCATCAATTAGAAACAACGTAAAAAAACCTAACTATAAAGTAAGGTGGTTCCTTTCGGCGAGGTATATCATCATAATCGTCGTAACTTCGTTAAAAGGAATTGGGTTGAAAGGGAAAGAAAAAGAAAGGAGAGCGAATTTCTCTCGCGAAGAGCCAACGACTAGACGGTCAAGAGTTGGTTCGTTCATCTTCACTTTGATCATCCTTCCACAGCTTGCTAACATGGTCTCTAACACTATAGCCACCGAACAACCAATCGTTCCCATGACGGCCATAATGGCTAAGGGTTGAGCTTCGTCGCTTATGATCGGAGCTTTTCCGAGACGTACTCGAAGAAGAATGGCGTTTCTTCTTGGAAGGCTCGGTTGGTGAGGTTGGAGACATGGTCCCGTCGGAATACATGGGAGAAGGGGAGCTGGTAGTTTGAGGGCTCATATGGAAATTCTGGTTCTGGTTTCCGTCAGGAGATGCCTGCTCGTATTGGTGGTAATGCTGGTGATGCTGACCAGTGACAGTGTCGATGGGATGGGGGGATTTCGATCGGACACGCGGGTTAGAGCGCATCAACGAACTGAAGAACTGTCCGGAGTTGTTGGTGGATTTTTCGTGGTGGTTTGACATGTCGATTCGGGGGCACGATTTTTTCAGCGATTTGTTTAGTTTTAAGAGTGGGTACGGTGTTGCGATTCAATAACAGCAGTTTGAGAGCTCAAGACCCGACACAGAGGGGGAAGACCTCGATATATATTTATATTCGAAGATATTTCAGTACGTAGGTGGGATCAGCCCTCCTGACTAGATTTCTCACGAATCGACTTGATCGATAGGCACTTGTGGACGCTTGCGTCTTCTAGTGGAAGGAATGTGATGATGGATTAAATATATGGAGACGCCCCGCGCCGTTGAATAGCAGAGAGCAAAAGAGTTGGGGGAGGTAAATGAACTAGTGACCAATTGGATTGGAATGAGGAGAGAAAAAAAAAGAGAGAGAAGATGCCTCAAGGGAGATATCTTCTGGTATTTATGTTGAATCCCGAGGCAGGCCAACCGAGAGGGAGGGATTCAGCTCTCATTTCAGCTCAGAGTCGGCCTAGGGCAAACGCTCCATCCGCTCCATCGAACAATGGGTCGCACGAATCCAGCCAGAAGGAACACCTTGTCACTTCCAATGTTTCCCCTCCAACACCATAAGGTTGACTCACTTTTCGCGGAGTGCGCCGTTATCTCCACCACACAGCTGGACGTAATTGGGCCATGACGTTCGACTAAAAGCCGCCAAGCTGCAAGTTGGGCACACCAGCATCATTTGCTGCTCAATTGGGTCCGCGGAGAGACAATAATTTAGTATGGAGTGTGATCCTTGTGTGGTCCACGTAAGAGGCCCAATCCCTTGTTGCTGCCCTCTGGTGCCCATCCACAAATCAAATAAAATCAGATCGGCGGTCAGTCACTGGTTGAGCCGCAGATTCCTCTTTTCCCCTCCATGGAGAAATGAGAATTGCCGAGTGAATCAAGCGACAAGGAGGAGTCGTGAACAAGGAGTGGCCCTGTTGGTGGAGAACCAGCCCTAAAACTGGAGGGCATCCACCAACCCTTCCCCCTTCCTTAACGCCCTCTTCCAGAGTGATCTCATGATTTATTAGGAAAAGGGCGTTTTGGTGGCATCTCAATGAGATTCCTCGATTTCTTCGCATTAATTAATTCGTTATCTCTTTCGTACTTAGTACCTAGGTATTTACCATAGCTACTAAGTAACTAACCAATATGAGAGCATCCCATCAACTCCTTGTTACGCTAAACTAACTTAACTTGGGTTGGTTAGTCAGCTGGGTACAGAATTACAAGTAACGCATCGTAATACTTGGTTCTTAATTTCAACTTTTCCTAATTGGGATCGACAGCGCTTGATTAAACAAAAAGAAAAACAACACAAAAACAAACATATGGAGTAGTTATAAGAGTACGGAATCCATCTTGATAGCCTCAACTCAAGCCTCATCTCTGTACGATTTCTACCATCCCATCTTCATCCGCTTATATACCAAATCCTGCCCTTGGGGCTTCTCATCTTTCAAGATGGGTGGCCAGATTACCTCAGTTCATGAAGGGAGATCGATTCGTGGTAGCTTCAGCGGCCTCACATTCCACTTTCTCAATAATACCAATGGCAGTTAGGGAAGGAGATCTCAGAGAAACTGATCTTATTCCATATCGGAGGCTGTTATGATCCGGATACTAAGGAACCAACTTCTGCGACCCAGGTTGTTTATCATTGCAAACAGGTTTTTGGCCCGGAGATAGGCAAGGAGGCCATCATGAAATTCCACTTGCAGTATGTGCAAGAGCCCAATGTTATATACCTATCCTATTACTGACATATTTATCCTCTGTAGGGCCATTTTTGGAGGTTCTCATAAACCCACGAAGGTAAAACTATATGAGCCGAACATCTCAGCCAAGCTTGAACTAGAGGTACTACAAAAGTTTACAGCAAAGAAATGCTCGTCTGCGCCTCAACTTCTGGGCGTTGGCGTTATCTGGTCGACCCAATCCGCTACAGTATTTTGTCTAATTGTTGATGACACGTGCTAATCCTTAGGTGATAAGTGAGGTTGAAGGGTGCAGGTATGAGCATCAGGATCCGCGGCTAGGGAACCTGATATATGATGATGAAAAAGACAAATGGTATGCTCATGGCCCTATCTGATCAAGTAGTTCACAGCCTCTAATAAAGACCTTCTATTATAGCTATATGATTGACTGGGAGAGCTCATTTCGGATTATAAACTTCAAGACCGGGTTGCCTAGGAAGGATGAAGATTATAAACGCTACCCATTGAGGGATAAATCCAATCTCGAGAACTGGGACCTAGTTGAAAGAAGGAAATCTTCTTGACTCTTTCTTATCCAAACTTTGCAGTACACAACGAATAGTGCAATTTAATGATTTTAGGAGTTGTATTGACCACAATATAATCCTCAGAGCCCTACCTTCTAAGCTTTAGAAGAATCAGAAGCAACAACACAAGTAAAAGAAATTTGGGTTCTTCTAATCCATACCTTAAGCAAACGCGTAATCATGTGCTATTTAGGGATCAAAATTGTATGTACTCATTCCTCGCCTTGCTCTAAGTGGTATCTAGGTTACTCCATCCCCTGCTTCAGGAGTGAAGTTAGATATATCAGGCGGCAGCCAACCATGGCAGCCATCCAATCATTTCCTTAGTGACAGGGGATAAGGAGACCGAACTATTAAAAGGTTTCCTCGGCGCTAATTCGAAACAGGGGCCAACATATAACAGAAAAAAATGCATTAGACAGGACGTCTCTAAAATGTTTTGCGCGCTAAACTACTAAACAGCCTCAATACTTACACATGCATGTACAGTTACGAAGCATACATGCTCACTTTAGTAGGTATCGAGTTCATCGGATTTTCATATCTATTAACAAAATGATTGGCAGCCTCAAAGATGTCACAAGGAACAAACAGAACCCAGGTGGCTATTCAACTCTTAAGATTTACTCCTCCCATTATATAAATGAGGTCGATATACCTTTGGAAACAATTCTTTTCAATCTTTGTCCCAGACCTTACATCCTGTGCAAATACAATATCCAATTTGACTACCCTGCTTCTATTCTATCAATTTGTTCCTAACTATAGTTATATCTTTCTACCTGATCTACCTGACCTACCTAACCTACCGAACCTACAATTTTACAATCCCTTTCCCTTCCTTTTCCTCTTCCAAGTTTCTTTCATTATCATCCTTGTTCCCTATCCTTACTCTCTCATTCCCTTTCCCCATCCTTACTCTGGCGAGTTTCCTCTCTTAAGTTTCTTCCTTCTACCTCATTTACTTAACTAATTTCTACCTTACCGCCACTCTACTTTTCCAAATCCTGCCCTTACTCTTAGGTTCATTCCCTTAAGACCCTTTATTAGCTGCTTCCCCTATTTCTGCTCATAAGTTTCTTCTCTTGATACCCTTCCTTTACTATCTACCTCCCGTACTTCCCTACCTTAGCTTTCTTCCCCCAAGGCTGTTTTATTATTCACTTTTCCTATTCCCTGCCCTCATTCTTAGGTTTCTTCTCTTAAGACTCTTCCTTTATCATCCACTTTCCTATCCTTAAACTTGAGAGTCTCTTCAATTTTCTTCAACCTCACCTCTCCTCTGCTTTCCCTAGTTCCCTGCCCTTACCCTTACATTTCTTCCCTTAAGACTCTTCCTTTATTATCTGCTTTCCCTTCTTCAATTTTACAAGTCTCTTCCCTTGAGTTACTTCCTTTTGCCTCCCTTGCTATACCAATTTCTAGATATCCTTCCCCCTTTTTCTATCATGTCCAACGCTCCAAGACCAAGAGATGAGAGAGAGGAAAAGAGGATTGCAAAATACAAGGCTATGAAAAATGCTCATAGAGTCCTTGTCGAACGGCTTCCAGATCTTCAGTATTCCGATATAACTACAAAGTCTAGTGCCCTACACAATTCCTTCTATGCTCAGGACTTAGTGAAGTGGGATAACTTCGAAGATGAGGTAGCAAAACTTATAACGGGGCATTCTGTATTAGATACTATGCTAGGTTTCTGCTATAAGCAACTGAATGATAAACCTTACCCCCTTCATCGAGAACTTGTGGCCTGCGGGGACGAGCATTCTGTTTATGGGAGGTTTCTCTAAAATGTCCTTCACCCTATGGCTGCTATCGCAAACTCACAAGGCGTTAAAATAAGTTTTGGCGATTTTGAAGCTTGCCAGGAACAAAAGGGCTTTACAGATAAATACCCTAAAACTACAATTCCCAATTTCGTTGCTATGGACGACTCGAATCCTAAGCGAACCTTCTATAATTACACCCCAGGAAATCCACACTTGAGATTTGTTGGCGAGGCCAAAACCCCTTGGGTGACTGCTCATGAGTTGGATAGACTAGTGGATAATTTTGAAAGAGATCAACTAGAGAATACAGCGCTTCGCCATGCCCTTGGTAGCTAGCTCCCCTCTTAACCCATCCACTGGCTCCTTATGCTATGTTCTGCATCCACTATTGCTGATAAAAGTTACCTTAGGCCAAATTGCTGACTGTATGCACATTTTCGAAATGAAATATGGGTTTTCAACAACGTACGAATATACTATATTTTTAATGCAACGCATAACCAAAGAAGGGACATCAGAGCAAGACCAAGAAAAGAAGGGGAAATCACGCCAAAACCACGACAGGAAGGGGAAATCACGACAAGACCAAGACAAGAAGGGGAAATCAACAAGACTAACACCAAGACCCAGAAATGAAGTTGGTTCCCTGCTACTCTATACTAATTCTACACTATTCCCGCGGAGTGACTACTCGTGCAGAGTTATTATATTTAGTGTATCAAACTAGTGGCGGGTTTGATTCATATATTTCTGGCAATGTATATAAACCTGAAGATTGGGTTGTGGGTAGAGCAACCCACCTTGGAGAACGAAAGAAAGGGGTACTCATGCCAGTCACGCCGCTTCAGTTCAAATGGCGACAAGAACAGAAACAGAAACAGCAACAAACTGACGGACAACCTTATGAACATCAGACACCAACCCCATTCTTAGGCCAACCAGGTTTCCCAGATCCAAGCACACCTTTCGCCGGCCAATCTACCAGCCCATACCACTCAGATTATAACGCTCCCATTCTACAATCGAATTTTAATGTCACGCAATTCCAACCCCTCTATAGCACCCCCGTCCAGCAAAACCAGCCAGCTTATAGCAACCCCTTCCAACAAAACCAGTCAGCTTTTAACACTCCCAGCCCACACCACCCATATTATCAACAACAACAACCATCTAATGAACATTCTGGCCAGGATTTCTATGATCAACAACCATATACCGAACATTCTGGCCAGGGTTTCTATGAGCAACCCACGCCTTCTCGCCAACCTCGACCTACCAATCCCTCTGATCCCTGGCAAAAGAGAGAAAGAGAAGGTCGTGGAGAGCGACGATACTAATGTATGGGAAACATAGTGAATCTGTAAAGGGGGGCAGATGTAAATAGGTCTATCAGAAGATGTTTCTACGGGACTTCTTACGGATTAGAGCAAGTGGGTTTCAGGATATTCGATATTGACAGATGTACCCCCTTAAGAGCCTTGTTCCTAATCAACCCTATGGTGTTTAGCTATCTACCGGATATTATTGCTAGAGGTCGGTCTATAATATCACAATATGAAAACCCAACTGGTTGCTGTTCTATCGCCAAAACTGTACTCTATATACAGCCTAGTGCTTTATTCGCTGAGATAGAAGAGTATTGGGTCAAGCTAGGTAAATAATTGGGGGGTTGGTATACTTCTGTAACTACCTAGTAAGAGAGCTGAAAGGAAAGTCAAGCATTTGTAGCCAATAATCCGGGTCCGGTTCAGGGGTAATAAATCATTATGATAACCATTTTATGGTAACTACTTCCTTGGCTTTGGAATTTTTTTCTTGATTCTGTAGTTTCCAGTAGTCCTAATCCTTTCTCAAGTTCTGAAATTGCAGAATTTATTAACGACCAGGACCCTGATAATGATATCTTTTATATTTCCTCAACAGATACATAGATAAGTCTACCATATAAAGCCTTATCTCATCTTTGCCCCATCTTCGCCTTATCCTTGCCCTATACACGAATGAATACGCAACCGGCTTTTCCTAACCTGTAGGATAAAATTACCTCATTGGGAAAAAGTGATGTAGAAGGTCGGTGGTGAACGGGCCTGCTCGACATATTTACAAAATAAGACAATTCCGCTTTTGTTATTGTGAGTATGGAATATCTCCACGATCCTAAGTGTTGGGTTTGTCCAGCTTGCCACAGCGTATAGCGAAGCACTAGTCGTCGAAGGGCCACTGGCGGGCCAGCTCTGCCTTGTCTCCGTCAGTCTTTCCAATATCTTGCACTACCTCTTCCTTTAGTGCTCGAAGAGCAGCCTTGGCCAGTTCGTATTGTCCATGTTCAACTGCGTCTTTATCTGGCCAGAGAGGTCCTAATCGGGCTTTGGAATCATTCATAATCTGCATACCACGCGTGACCTTTTCACTATCCTCTTCGATCTGTGCTAAACGCTTATTATCAAAAGTTATAGGAAAGGGTCGGGGCGATTTCGAACCTTTTTTGCCGGTAGATCGGGCCATGCATCGCGCAACTCTACAGTTAGAGCATGAAAATGAGCTTCACCAAACTCTAGCAGGCGACGCGCTAACACAAGTAGGTTAAAAGCATCCGTTCGTTGATACTTAATGGCCTCATAAGCTGCAGGGGTCTTCTTCAACGAAATTCTTCGCGATGCGACAAAAAGAGCTTTTTCAAAACACTGTCTGATTGCTTCTGACCTCTCTACATCCGAAAGACCTTCGAGATCCTGAAGTTCAGGGCGATCCAAAGTTTCCGGTTTCGGGCCATGGTAGTCAACGAACGCAGGGTCTGGATCATGGTCGAGTAACGGCAGAAGATTGACGGATTGCCAGTCAATAATTCCAACAACTTTGGAAGGGTCGTTTGGGTCAACAAAGATATTTTCGTCATGGAGATCATCATGCCAGAGACATGGAGTTGTAATGCTCTTATTCTCAGTGGGAAGAAGCGCGTCAAATATTCGGAGGTACCCTTCGACTGTGGATAGTTTTTTGCTACGTTCCGCCTGATAGAGACCAGGGCCGCACACCATGATCGTCTGTTTTGGCAATGTTGTTCGCGTTGATATCGCCATTTTCTCCCGACGCCCGATCGCACCGTAGTATTCGTAAACGGACTGCCCTACAGTACGGTACAATTAGTACCACAATTAACTACCATGAGTACGGCTGGGCTTAGCTAGCTTACATGGTCCCCGGTCATAGGGCAAACACGACCTCCCATAGTCAAACCACTCCCGACCCGTAGCGGGCCCAATGGCAAAACGTTCATCCCAAAATTTTCTGCCGGTGTTATCGCTGTAAAGATGGTTCTGCTGCTGCGAAGTTGCCAAGTCTTTCGCATAGTAAAGGCTACCAAACTGTGAGAACGTAAAAGAGAGCTAAGTCGACTGATGGCGAGCTACATCAAGCCGAAGATTCATCTTAGCAGCCAGGTCCATGTTGTTCCAAACTTGGCTAAGCTGGACTCCAGGCATTTTTTCCATGATTCGGCTCCGACTGAGTTCGTTGAACGAGAATCCCAAGAATATACGTTAGGAGCGGGTGTTCCTAGCACGTTGCGCACCTTGAAGTTATCAGTTTGGGCCATAACAACGCAATTAGTGATTTAAATACTTACAAAGTCCATCGTAGCTACCTCGCTCGCTGTAGTAAAGTAAGAGACGCCAGCATTCGGGTTAGGTACTTTGGCAATAACCTCCTGGCCATCATCCATTGTTAGGACAAAACTTTTGTTATACATGCCATCAGGACACTTTTCAACATCAACGCAACTTTTTGCTCCAACAGACTCAGCTGCAATGTGGACAAGCTCGTTCATGTTGAATCTGATGTGACGGCGGGCCATCTGGTCAACTTCGTCCAGTACGAAGTGACCACGCGTAAACGAAAAGAAGTCTTCGCAGGCATTCCAATCTGAAAAAAAAAATAACACAGTTCATTTTAAATTAGGAACCGCAATCAATCAGGCCTTTGCCCATCTGGGACTGTACCTGTTGATGTTTCCGCACGAGTCGAGGTGACCGATGACAGAAAAGATCGTGGAATTCGGCACGCCCTTTGCAAGTTCGAGAACTTGGAGAATAATGCCATTATGCATAATGTCTTGCCTGCTATCAAGCTTTGGGGAAGTGAGGGTGATAATTCTACATCAGTTATAGGAACACAGTATATTATAACTGACCACTTGGTGAAACGCGTTGTTTAGATAGAGCTTTGCTTGGCAACATTTAAAGAGTTAGTGTGAAATCCCAACTATTAGTACCCATAGTAATGATAGTCAATAATGGTAGTTAGTTATTGAGATGTCAAAGGAAAAGCCCTGTATCTATATAGATTGTGATTCTAACTAAACTAATACATTTGAAGAATGGGTGTCTATCATAATTTAGCAATCCTTGCTATGTATTGAAAATGAATCTGGCAATCTTGAAGGTGACTAGAATTAGCTCTAGGTCACAAAGATGAACTATACTCTGATTTAGAACTGACTGACCCTTTCGTCCTGTCTCCCTTGTTCTACCCCTTTCGTCCTATATACTACTATGTCCTAGCTTCTATATCGAGCCGTCCCGTCTAATCTCAGTTCACAAATTATTCTCTCACTTCACAACCTTTCTCTTCCTCACTCTTGAAGCTCCAATCTGAGCATTCTTCTATCTTGATCATCCTATAAGCGAAATTTTCTGGCATATACAGCTATTTGGGCTAATTTTGAGGAAGCTCGAGCCATCAACCGAATAGGCTGCAGAAACTGCTCGATTTCGGCACTAAAAGATGTTTCGAGCTAGAAAAGTCGGCCGGCAAGCGGGAGGCGGTCATTTCCCTCTTCCAGGGACTGTACCAACGAGTCTTGCAGGATCGACGGAAAATATTCCTCCTGACGATGCGGCGGTAGTTCGAGAGCCCTCGTCCAAGGGAAGGTCGTTATTCCGTCCTCCCACCGGGCTAGGTGCTCACTTCCCAAATCAGATTCACGACCCTGCTTCACCTCAGGAAGATACGATTGCGCCTTGCAGAGATAGCCAAAAAGGCAAGCAACGTGCTGACACCCAAGACGAGCAGAATCGCCAATGGCATGGCCGACTTCTCGATAGACAACAGCAGCCATCAAGTCCTCGATATCAGTTTGCGTTGGAAGGTTCTGATAGCTCTCGAAATCAATCCACATTGGATATTGTTGAATCTGAAGTGGGGCTGCAGATGCAACTGCACCAGGAAGAGCAGAATAAAAAACGAACTAAATTCATAGAAACGGTGCCAGTCCAAACAGTTCCTCGAGCATCATCACCTCCACGTTCAGTCGAAAATCAGGACCCTTCACTTCATTCGCGAGCCATCCAGAATCGGCACAGATATTCAAAGGTTGGACGGGCTTATATCAGATGTGCGCAGCGTATAGCAGAGGTGGGAGATGGGATAGAGAGGCTCTCTGCCTTAGGATATACTAAGAACCCATTCCCAGCCGAAATCTCGCAATACCACAATTTTAAAAGAAAACTTGAGCAGGAAGGTCTCTTGTCTTCGGACGAAATGAAAAGACTGGCAGACATTTTGAGAAATCTTAACTCAAGAGAATTTAAGATTTTAAACGCTCAACCATGTAGCTCGAAGGAAACGACCGGCCCCAAGTTGAAAACTTTGCCCGACCAGCCCCGCAGAATAGAGAAAGTACACGGAAAGAGAACCATAGAAGAACTGGAGAAGGAAGAAGAAGAACCTGTAATTCTTTCTGAGGATGAAGAAGACACCGAGACGCCTGAGGCAGAAACGGATACACATGAAACAGCTCCAGAGCAGTTTTGGCAGTATAACGTGTACCGGACCGAGCTTGGGGATAACACAGATCCAGAACCGGTCTTTCTTTCCTCACATTTAAGCAAGAGAAGAGCGCAAACCGTGATGAAAGAGCAGATCCAAGCAAGCTACGGCGACCTCTCCGCACGCACTCGATTGGAGTTCCATGTCACAATCGAAGAGGATTTCGAAGAACAGTCTCTCACTCTCGCATCTGGCCGCACCGTCATCCTCCGGATCGAGCGCGAGCTTATCGAACGGCAAACTCGTAAGAAAAACCGGCGGCTCAAGCTCCAGTCCCTCCCGACTACTATATACACGGTTACCGAGCAAGTCACGTCTTTTGAGCCCGAACCCGAGCCTCAAACCGGTGAAGAAGACGATCTATTCGTTGGAGCCGCCCAAGAAGCCACCTCTAGCACTACCTACACTGAGATGAAAGAATGTTTCGTACTGCGCAGGGACGCCAATAGGCAAGCCAGCCAACTTATGCTTGCACATCTCACTGCACACCTAGACGGCGAGGAGAAGTTTGATCTGGAGCGAACGGGCAACATCGACACGGAGGAGGAGAAATATTTGGTGGAGCTAGAAGATGGGGACCGGTTGTATGACAAGAGAGAAGTTCTAGCGATGGATGGGGAAGGGCAGAGAAAGGAGGTTTTGATTCGGGTAGTTGAGCATCTGGTTAGGGGCCCAAGGAACTGATGTATCGATGGATGGAGATTTGCCCTTTGAGTTAAGAATAGTACAGAATCGAAATTTTTCTCTTCACTATCCTTGTGTTTATGGGCAAGAAATGAGACCTATCCTCTCGGACAGAACTGAGACTAGAAATTCACCATTAATCTTAAGGGTAAGAAGGGGGAAAATATACCACGTATTATTTCCCTTCATCCTGTCCTTATCCATCCTTGAATATATGTCTTGATCCTATCCTTCATGCAGCGTTATTCCAAGACTTTATTGCGCTTAATCCTATGCATAAGTGCTTTCCATTCCTGTCCTTAGCTGGTTGGAAACATGTCACTGGCAATTTGTGGATTAAACACCATGCAAGAGTTGAAATGGAGTATTTCCAAATATTAATAGTGTCAGATTACACACACCCGTAATATAAGGTTAAAAATCACTGATTATTGGTTCTGGTCCGGGGGGTTACCCCCTCAGCTATTTTTCCGGTTTAAATACAGAATTTCACCCTATGTGAATTACATAAGCACAGCCCGATTATCTAACAAATAGTTGATGGAAGGATGTGATGCCAAGCCGCAACTTCCAAAAGTCAAGATGCAAGAACAGAAGAGACAAGAACCAAGTGAAGTTGCAAATTCAGTAGCGAACAGACAAACAACAAGTTTTGAGGAAGTCGAGTACAATGGAAAGCCGACTTGATGGCTAGCTAGATCATCCTGTGGTGTGTGAGCATTCTCTACGCATCTCACACCTCTGACCGCGACAATGGATCACCCTACTGCGAGCCATACCGGACATGACAACAACCACGACACACACAAGAGTAAGCGCCGACGGACAGATGACGAGGATGAATACCCTTCATCTCGGCCAGGCAGGATTCGGCTGAAATCCAGTCGCCACTCATCCAACCGACGATACCAGGATAGGGACGAAGATGGCCAGAAAAGGCGTGGCAGGCATTCCGATGAGAAGGATCACCATCACCACCACCAGCGACACCGCCACTACCATGAAGGTCGGCATCGTAGACGTCGTGATTCGGTCCCTGAAAATCGCGCGTCGCCGCCCCCTTGTTCCCCCCCTGTGTCCCCCACCGTTGCATTCCGGGAATCGTTATTTGATGCTCTTGCCGACGACGAGGGAGCCGCATATTGGGAGGGCGTGTACGGACAGCCGATTCACACATATGGGCGGCCTTTTGTAGAAGATGAGGAGAAAGGGGAGTTAGAACGTATGACTGACGAAGAGTATGCTACGTATGTCCGAGTGAGGATGTGGGAGAAAACACATCAGGGGATAATAGAGGAGAGGGAGCGTCGACGCCAACAAGCCCGCGAAGCCGAACGGGAACGTGCAGAGGCTTATGAAAGCGGGAAAAGGCATAGAGCAGAGACTGAGCGTGAGGCCTTTGATAGGATGGTTGACGAGAGTCTCCGACGAGGCAAGGAGAGGAGAACCCGGAAAGAGAAGGAGAAATCTTCCTGGCTGAGTATCTGGAAACGGTACCTTGACTGCTGGGAAATTCTGAATGCGAATGTTCGAGATCGGCAAACCCAGGAAGGTCAAGCTTCTCCCAAGGCTGGTAGTAGGTCCAGCAATATCCGAAGCCAGGTTGTTTGGCCAGTTGAGTTTGGGAAACGGGAAGATATTACTCCAGACTCTGTTGAGAAATTCTTACGCAATGCGCCTGTTCCGGACACAAACACAAATGGACCCGATTCTTCACGCCACTCTAACTTTTTAACCGTTGTGAAGTTGGAACGCGTGAGATGGCATCCTGATAAGATACAACATCGATACAGTGTTCTGGGAATTGATGAGGATGTGATTAAGGGTGCTACGGAAGTATTCCAAATTTTAGATCAGATATGGGTAAACGAGCAAGCTAAAATACAGCAACCCAGTTGACGAATCTTCTTTCCTTCCTTATGATAGAATAGAATAGAACAACCCTTTATACGTATATTCATCGTTCATCCAAGGTTTTTCTCACTAAAGTCATACAAATGGGGTTGAGTTACCTAGGCAGGGGAGGAAATCCAAACCAACGGGCATGAAACAAAATAAAAAGCGCTTGTACGAACAGCGCAAGAGATCCACAACATAAGAAACGAGGAGAGAAGAAGAAGGAAATATGAGCAGAGTATGGATAAGAATATGGATATGAATCGGAAGGGGATGATGAGATAGAGAAAGAGAGAAAGAGAGAAAGAGAGAAATGGGGAGAATGGTATTAAGACGGTTAAAAGGCTTTCTCTGGCCAGAATAGGGAGGGAGGAGGGAGGATAGTCCACACAGCTCAAAACCTAGCCCCGCGCTTGCTGCTACGGTATATAGTCCAGCCAACATAGACTCCACCAAGGACGGCGATAAATAGGAAGAATTTGAAAATTGACGAAAGCCATCCGCCGCCGCTGTGGTGCTTTTCGCCTGCAGGTACGTTTCGGGCAGTGCCCTTTTCTGGAGTAGTTTGAGGAGGGGAGGCACTATTGGTGTTTTGCTTTGAGTATAGGGAATAAGCATCGACGCTGAGGATATCGTGGTTGTCGGTAAGTTCGCCTGTTTCAGCAGTGAATCCAAGATAAGCAATCGAAGGGATCTTGATTGGGGTATCCTCGGTTGGGGTGATTTTGAAGCAAGATGTCCAAGAATGATCTGATTTGTATTGTAAATCCAGTGCTAGATATTTATCCTGGAAATAGGTGAGACGGAGTTTGGTGGGGACAGATGCACCGCGAATTCCTCGTGCCTATGTAAAATTAGAGGGGTGTGGAGGTAAATAGGAGGAATAGAAAGAAAGAAAGAAAAGAAAAAAAAAAAAAAAAAACCTACAGAGCATGATGCAATGTCATTAGCCTTGCCATCTTTAGCGGAGTCATACTTGGTATTGCCATCCCCAAGCATAGCCATCACCATGGGGAAGGTAATTCCTTGTCGACCATTTTTATATGTATCGATGAAAATCCCAAGTCCCTCGAAGCGATCCACAGAGCCGAACACCGGACCGGGTTTTGCGCGCTCCTTGGTGAGCCACATAGCCATACCATCGCCATGAAGGCTGCCTTCTCCATGAATACTAAATTCCACCTCAATCTGCAGGCAACAAAAGAGTTAGATAGAGCGGCGGAGCAGCGGCATAAACCTTGAAAGAAGCTCTTAACCGACCTGCCAATTTGTTGCTGTAAGTGGGACGCGAGAGAACAACCAGCCGCTTTGTGACTGGCGATCAGCGGTCAATCGGATATATCTAGCCATTGATATCATCAGCAGTTGCTCGCATAGAATGGAGGTTTGCGCCAGTACCGGTCAGCGCGGATGACGGTGTCGCCACCAAAATCAAACCAACGATTTGATATATCAGTGTCTAGATACGGCTAGGTAATGGAAGACCGGATATCAGTATCTTAAATCCGAGGCTCTGCAGCTAGCTAGCAGCTTCATGTCGCGATTGGTGTATGAACATACTGCTTGTAGACCAAATGACCTCATCTAGAGAGTGCGCAGAAGATAGAACGGTTAGAATGGGTTGTTATACAGAATGGGATGACGGAAAGACCATTTTCAATTATCGAAAGAAATTAGACAAGCTTACAGGAACCCTCTTGGTGGTCGGGTGGTCCTCGAAGTCGTTCTCATGCTCGGCTGCTGCCACGGTGGCGCGGAGCCCAAGTATAGCCAGGAGGAGAGAGAAGAGGAAGTGCAATGCCATGATGACAGAAGTGATTTAAACAGAAAATAAAAAAGAAAGACTAGAAAGGGAAGAAAGACAATCCAAGAGAGTGTTTGTAGCAGTTGGCATTCGGTAACTGGCTGTGCTCGTGGGGTTTATTCAGTTCAAGTGTTAGTTAAACCGAGAGAAAAGAGTGTGTGTGAGATGCGATACGCCTGCACCACCGGACAAGGATCGAGATTGATACTGAGATCTCACGGGACACAAGGCATTAAGCGAGTTTAACAATTAATTAAATAATACAAGGAAAGACATCTCAAGCCGTTCATCTCTAGATTTATCCCTCTCTTGTTGTTGTGTTTAGTTATTATTTATTACTGTGTCCACTTCCAACACCACGGATCAACATTTTATCCAGCTTTGAGCATCACGAAAAGGTTCCAGAGAAACCCAAAAGGTTAACTAAGAAGTGAGAGAGAAGAGAGTCTTTCAACATCGAATTACCAGCCAGTCAAAACACCAGCAAGTCATATTCTAGAATCTCGCCATGTCGTCCAGCATATTTGGCTCGTCTGCCTCCTCCTCGTCTTCTTCTCCTTCGTCCTCCAACCCTTCCTCCGCAGAGATCAAAGCCGCCGTGCTACAACGGCTGCAGCAAGAAACCGCAATCAGCAATGTCCGACAATTGATGCAGGTCAGTCGCAATTGAAAAAGCATAACATAATCAGACGATCTTGAAGGCGAGAAAAGCTATACTAAATATCTCTTTACATCTAGAAAATCAACGAAAACTGCTTCGAAAAATGCATCTCCTCTCCTGGCTCTAGCCTCTCATCGAAAGACCAGGCCTGTCTATCCGCCTGCACCGAAAAATATGTCTCATTATGGAACGCCATTAGTCGCGCTTATATTTCTCGGATCGGAAAGGAGCAAGCCCAGGGTGGGTTCGGGAACCAACCTGCATCTTCTTTCTAGTTTCCTTGACGTTCATTATGAACTACGCTGTATTATACTCTTAATATATGGATGGTCGGTGGAGGACTAACAACCGGCGTGTACACTATATTATTATGGTTCATCCTTAGATATGGGAATGGCATTAGAGCAAGAAGTCTTATTTATCGCATTCTGCAAGTCAGAACAAAAAAACACGCTCCCATGAGAGACGACCGACCAATAATAGATATCTTTGTATCATCCAAGATGAAAACGGGATAAGAGGGTGGGAAAAGGAAATACCAAATGAAGGATAGGATTTGTAAATCGAAAAATAATTAACCTAAATTCAGAAATAGATGTAGAAAAAAATACCGAATGTTGAACGTTTTTTGTTCCTCTCCCCAGCACGTTCATCCCGTATATCGCCAGAACCTCACCAAACAACCACATCTCACCGCAAGCAAAATTACCAACAAGTTCAAGCAACGCGGGAATGTAATGAGAAGAGGAAAGGCAAACAGAAAGAATAAAAATAAGATAAAATGACACTGGGGAAGAAGAACCCGAAAACTTAAGACTTCTTAAAACAAAACACAGACCAGCTGTTTTTCAAACAGGACCACTAAATTAGAAGATAAAGGTCCACACATAGAAGAATATATAGAGAGGATGAGGGAGTCAACTGGGAGTCTGCTTTTCAGAAGTCTTTGAAATAATGGCCATATCTGTTAAAGTGAAAAGTGAAAGGGACTCGTCAGCGAAAAGAAACACCACGGAGAATCAAGGGATCTAGGGGGAAAAAAACCTACTCGTCATCTGCGTCCATGCCATACTGTTCGGTTTCCTCGGCATAAACATCAAACATGCAAGCATCACCTTGTCCGGCCCTCACTGGAGGAATATACGGTGCATCTATCCGTCTTTGCGCAAGCAAATCCCACGTAACCTCGGCGAACCATGGATGGTTCTTTACATCTTCGGAGCCGCCATGAAGGTTCCCAAGCCTCTTCGTGAGATCGGGCGTGATGAGCCGTGATAAGAGATCTTGGGCGTCAGCCACCAAGAACTGAGGATACCTGAGCCGGCATTTCAGGATGTTCTCGTAGATCTTCATGGGCCCGTTATCATAGAATGGAGTGAATCCGCATAACATTTCAAAAATAAGGATCCCGAGCGACCACCTAGAATCCGCCCCACGTTAATGCCAATGTCAATATAATGTATATGATACAACAAGGTAAAAACCTACCAGTCGACTGATTTATTATATCCTTTCAACGCCACAACCTCTGGGGCAAGATAATCAGGTGTCCCGCACAATGTCCATGTAATATCTGTTACTTCCTTCGCGAATCCAAAATCTGTGATTTTTAAATGCCCGTTCTTGTCTAATAGCAAGTTTTCCGGCTTCAGGTCTCTGTAGACGATATTTCTCGAATGCAAGTATTCCAATGCAAGCGTAACTTCAGCTGCGTAAAACTTGGCCACGGGATTGGGGAATCGCTGGAGTAACCGGATTAGAATTCGCTTGACTTTTTTTTGTTTCGGTATATACACTCACCTGTGATTTTCTTAGCAAACTAAAAAGTTCTCCGCCCTCTGCAAAATCCATGACCATGTATAGGTTCTTCGCATCTTGGAATGTTCCCCAAAGCGTGACTAGAAAAGAATACTTGACTCGTTCCAGCATTGACCGTTCGTCATTCGTGTGCTCGACTTGCTTCATCTTGACAACTTGCGCCTTCTTCAACACCTTTACAGCGTAAAATCGCTGGTTATGCACGGATTGCACGAGATGAACTCTACCAAAACTCCCTGTGCCCAAAGTGCGACGGAAGGAAAAATCACCCAACGAATATTTCCCTCTCAATTGTCTTTGGGCTGCTTGAGTGGTGGTGTCAGTGCCCAACTGGCCATCCGTCCCTGCGTGCGACGGGTCTTGCAATTGGGATTGGGATTGGTCTTGTCCATATCCTTGACCATAACCATGCTCATTTGCATGATCATGTTCCTGTGGCGGGTTTATTATGTTTGTAATACTAGCGACATTCTGGGATTGCTGGGGAGCAGGCTGGGTCTGCTGTGGGGATCGGGGTTGAGAAACGTCTCCGCCGACGTTAGGAGGGTGAGGGCTAGTTTGATGGTAGGTGGTAGACATGGTGGACTGGATTGTTGTAGTTGAAGGTGAGGGTGTGTGGGCGGCGGATTTGGGAGCAGTTGTCGCACCAGACTGGGTACTGATTTGACCAGTGCCAGCCAATCTGGGAGCCGAAGATGGAGGTTGTTGTTGCGATTGTGTAGAAACGGTGGCGTTGTCGTCGTCGTAGTAGTGGTTGTTGTTGTTGTTGTTAGAGGTGGTGGTTTTCTTATTAGCACTGGCGGCGGCGTCAGTGGTAGCGTTTGAAGCAGATGAAGAAGTAGGAACAGGGCTAGTAGGAGTGGTCGGGGTAGTAGGAGCAGTCGGAGAGCCGAGATCCCTCGAGCCTTTCGAGTGCTTCGTCCACCTCTTCTTCAAGAGGCCTCCAAACGTCGGCATGGAACAAATAAAGGGACCCCACCAACAAATATGGTTAAGGCAGCGGGCTGGTGGGCGAGAGAGAGCGAGAGAGAGAGAGAGAAAGAGAGATAAGCTTGGTTTGGAGCCGAGATGCAGCCAATCCAATACGAGATATTATCGCGATTTGGTGCGGAGGTCTAGTGCAGGAGCAGATCGCAGGCGAAAGGTATTAACTAGGTGGAAATCCCCCACCTCCGCAGCAACACGGCGATGAAGGCTGGCGATGAAGGCAAGGGTGTGCTGCAAACCGCATGCAGAGATGAATTGATGCCAAGTGCCCCTGCAGCCGGTTCTTTGTTTGAGATCAGATCACAATGGGGACTGAAGAGCGAGCGAGGGAGAGAGGGAGATGAAGGGTAAGCTTTAGCTCAGCCAGGCGGGTGTTTGAGTGGAGGTATTAGTTACGGAGTATACGGAGAACGACAGCAAGGGTGGCAATGACGGTTAGATGTGGAGGAAGTTGTAGGGAATTGACTAGATATTCGAGCAGATCTCTCCTGTTGATGTTGAGAAGACAAGGAAGATAGAAAGGAAGATAGAATGGACAAAGATGAAGTTGTTAAACCAAGTTGTTGTTAACTCTCAAAGTGGGAAAAATGAACCAAACAAACAATCCGGATTTCTCTTCCGCCGGTTCCCTTCAAGCATTTACGTTTGATAATACGTTCTTTATAAATTCAATTCAAATTCAGTCCAAGTGCTTGTTCAGTTACATTTGAACTAACAAGGTTACGAAATCGCCCCTCTGAAAAAGGAAAAGAGAGAAAAGAAGAAAAAGAAAAAAAACAAATGACTATAGAGAAACTAGAGAAAAACTGCTTGGGAATAAATCGCTTCGTCCTATCTGTCCGAGCCCTGATTCCGGTGCACCCATGCCCTCCGCCCTCGTCCTCGCCCTTGCGCCGATAAATTCGTAGAGAAAACAGAAATAGATAAGAGAAAAAAAAAACACTCAAATCCGATGCTGCATCATGTTCTTCTTGATCTCATCAACAATCTCGCTAGCCTCCAACGCGGTCTTCGCTTCAAAGTCGTATCTCTTCTGCTCGTTCGCTTCGTTCCCTCTCAATACAACCACTCTAAAGCTCTTGGGATGTCGCCGGCTGACCTTCGAGCCCACCACATCACTGAACAGAACCGACGTCGTCTTCGTGTTCGACTCGAATAGGGTGCGTCCGGTATCCGCCGGCATGATGTGCATATAATCATGGTCGAATGCAAGAACTCGCTGGCTCGAAGTCGTGAACGACATTGACTGTTTACGTATGACATGGTACTTTTTATAGTAGCTTCCGAAGACATCCTGTTTCTGTGCAAGAGGATGGAGCATCCGGACGCCCCCTTTCTTCCCCTTCTTGCCCGACTGGCCATTCGTTGGGTTGTCAACTAGCAAAGGCGCATTAGGCGAGGAGCTACCAGGCGACCCGGTCAAGGACAGAGGACCGGCGCCAAATCGTCGACGGACAAGATCCAGCTCCACGATGGTTCCTAGTGCTTCCACTGTTCGGTCTAGTGGTGCAATTGTATTGGAGCCAAGGACTTTGAGCAGGAAATTGCCTCTGTCCAGGCCCCATTTTTTGCAGACCGAGTCCAGGATCTCGGCAATGTAGCTGTCCGTAGACGTGTTCATCGTAGTTATTCGTCGCGATCCCTCCAAATCTAAATATCGAACTTTCAGCTGTCTAGATACACCCATTCGAGGAGTCGAATGGGAAGTCGGCACAGCGGGAAGATCGGCAGGCGTTAATGAACTATCGTTCAATGCGGTTGAAAATGGCAGCCCCAGGATCGGGTTTGTGCGCCCGGTTCCTGTCTTGACTTGGTTGGTAATGGTAGGAGTAGCAGAGGTAGCAGTTTCTGTATCATTCACCGCAGCCATGCTGTCCTGGGGGCAAAGCGCTTCATTCTCCTCAAACTCCTTCTGTGTGGCTTCCACCAGTGCAAATTCATCGTAGGGTTTGCTTCTCGAACGGCCGCGATTTGCTGCTGCCCGGTTGTTGTTGGAGGTGAAATCTACCATGGCGCTTTTCCTTGCCAGTGGGGGGAAGTCATAGTCGACCTCCCCGTCTTCAACTAAGCGTAAATTCCATCGATTTGCACATCGTTTGTCACCTTCAATACGTGGTTTTAATCCGTCCTCCATATATCGCCACAAAGCCAGCCCGATGGCTTCTGCTACTGTCGCGGAGCGTTGTTGGTCGCCGTCCTTCATATATCTATTTAGGGGCATGTCTATCGGATCTTCCGGCTGGTTTGAACCAGGAACATATAGCTTCACGTAGAGCTGGGGGCCGGACGACCCTTTCCCAGACAATGCTGCATATTTTTCCATCGGATTCGCAGGAGTAGTCTTGCGGGCATTGAGCATATTAGAGAGGAGGCTGACGGGTTCGATGGCGATGGTACTGATGGGTTGGGGTGGCGGCAGCGTCTGTAATATCGATGTAGATTCTTTATTTTTCTTGGGGGAAGAATCCGTCTTTGGTCCCGTAGGCCTACGCATCTTGTTCATAATCAGTGGGGAGGATGATCCCAAGGCTCCTTCAATCCCGACACGAGCCAACAGCGAACCCGACCCGGCTGTCGCACCAAAATCCGAAGACAGAGCAGACCCAACGGAACCTGCAATTGACTCTTCGTCACGCCGGCGAGCTCCATCGGCTATGGTACGTTCTATCTCAACTTCCTCTTCTAATTTTTCGCTCTCTGCATCCTCTTGAA
Source organism: Myotisia sp. PD_48 (assembly GCA_032988175.1). NCBI lineage: Eukaryota > Fungi > Ascomycota > Eurotiomycetes > Onygenales > Myotisia > Myotisia sp. PD_48. The sequence goes on from JANTQB010000165.1 coordinate 24,345, forward strand.
GCATAATGATCTCCTCCTGCTTCGCAAAGTGGATTTGCCTTTTCTTCATCATTTCGGGGTCTAACTCTATATCGGAAGACAGTTCACTGCTGGTAATGGTATCCCCCCGCGCACGAGTCTTGGTCGGTCCTACGGCCCCCAGGGAACTTCTTCGAAAACGGTTATCTACCGACCTCACGGAGGGTGATGTAATGAAAACGCGGGGACCTTTCTGATTCGAGGCCCTAATTGGGGACGAACCGGCGCGTTGGCGAATAGGGATTTTCGTAAATTGGATCTGTTGTACGGCTCTATAGATATTGTTAGGGTCGGAATAATAAATAAAGAAAGAAAGAAAGGAAAAGGAGAAAGGAAAACCTTAGCGGGGGGGTAGAAGGAAATACTTACCGCTGGCGTGCGGTTTCCTCGTCACTCTCATCACTAAGATCACTACTATCCTCTTCTACAGTATCGCCAGGTATAGACGGCCGTCTGGCATTCCTGCGACGGTGTTTTTGACCAAAGTCCGTCCTGGTTTTCTTCTTCTCAGGAAACCGACGATCCATCAGACTCAATCCCTTCTTGTCGCCGGCGCTACCGCCTGCCATGAGAGGGCCTTCCCGATCTTCACCAACTTCTTCATCATCGATCCCAAATCCAAGGCCAGCAGGAACCCTATCTTCATTTGTGCCATCTCCATCCTTCCGACTGATCGAGTTGGCGTGGGACAAGCCTGGCGCTAAGGCTCCGGTCGGAATAGGAGGGGAATGGGTTCGTTTGATGTGTGCAGCATTCGCGTTTGAGGTCGCAGACCAACCGGCAGAGCGAAAACCCGGAGAATTCAAGACAGATGAGTTAACATTGATCAGACGGTCGCCGATTCCATCCTTGATAGTTGAGAGATAGGCAGTGCGGAGTTGCCAGATGGTAAAGCTAGGATTAGTTAGAACAAGGTTGTATACAAAAGAGCCCAGATTCCACTTAGAGAAGTGGGCGGGAAGAACATGGTATTATGCTTACTCTTCATTCTGAAGAAGAGCCATCTTGGGCTTGCTGTGGTGGTATGAAGGAATTCAAGAGGCTGCATGCATGATGATGATGATGATGATGGCAGTGTCGCAAGGAATGAGGAGCAAGAGGAGAAACAGACCAGTGTGAGGGATGGAGTGAGGGTAGTTAACAGAAGAATGCCAGGTCCAGCCTAGCAAGATGTTAGACAGAATGACAGTCAATAACTTGTCTGTCCTTCTAACTCTTAGTTAGTTTGTTGGGTTGAACCATCTCCAGGGTAACTGGCTCCTCTTGTCTTGTTCAACTCACTAACAGTTAAGTTAATTAGAGCGACACTAATAACGTACTTTGTGGCGGTGCATGCAACGTGGCTGCTCTGGCTGAACTCTCTCTCTCTCTAAAACAATTGTGAGCAGTCAAATATGCCAACACGAAGTGAATCAATAATAAATATCTTCTGGGAACTCTTTGCAACGGCTTGCGACCCTCTAACTAGTTAAATATCTACAATACTTATATGGAGTAACTAGTTACTTAGTATGTACTGAGGAAATCGCTCCGATGCTGAATCTAGTTAACAGCTAGGTCCGGCACAGCCTCCCATTCCCATCTTCCGCCCATGCCTCACTGCCTGGAGCTGTGCGAGCATAGAGAAGGTGCTCGGGGTCATACTTCTTCTTCACTCTCAGGAGCCGAGGGTAGTTAGATCCATAAAACTCCTTCTGCCAGTTACGCTGCTGGTAATTAGCCTCGTTCAGGTAGACCCCGCCTCCAGGTGTGGCATCGTCTATCATGGGCTGCAGCACATTTGCAGCAAAATTTTGGCGTTCAGCCATCTCAGCTGGAGTTGCCCTCGGGTCCCATTGGCCGATGAAAAGACAGACGGTGAGGGCATCACGCCAGGCGGGATGCACCGCATTATCAGAGTGCGCTTGGTGAGAGACATTGAGGGATTGGCACGCCATCGGGGGATCATATCCCATATTTGCGGTCTGCGACGCCCGACGAAGGGCGTCAGTGACGATAGGATTCTGTTCGGGGTCGACGAACATCGAACGTGGAAGGATCCGGCTGCTTGTGAATGGCGCAAACCCTGCAAATCCTTCGGGAAGCGGGCCAACGTGGAAGTCGAAATGCTCATAGTAGTTAGGAAAGCTGCGTGGAGTGAACTCGTAGTCAATACCGCGCTTTTCGAGATCATCCAGGAATGGCTTCATGAGAACTCTGACTTCAGCTACGTCGGCGCCGGGCATGATCACACCCCACGTAAGGAATACGTTGTTGGTGAGCGCGTACGTAGCTGAGTTACCAGCATCGACGAATGGTGGCAGCAAAGTATGGAAGGCCCCAACGGCATCCCAGAAAGCATCATTGCCGACCTTCGTGTCATTGAAGCTAAGGCTGGCGCTACCAATAATGCTATCTCGATGGGCCCTGGCAGTCATCGACAGGACAATCGCATAGTTGCCGCCGCCACCACCACTAATAGCCCAGTAGAGATCCTGGTTCTTGTTGGGTGTTGCGACGAGATGCCGTCCATCTAAAGTGACAACCTCCCACTCTAAGACATTATCCGCTCCAAGCCCATACATGCTGGAGAGTATAGAATGGCCGCCGCCCTGACTGTATCCGCCTGCAACCCCAACTGTGGGGCAGCCGCCAGTTACCATACGATTTCCGGTAGCATTGGCAGCAGTAACGGCTTCGAACCCCATGACGCCTGCCCCAAACTTAAAGGCAGGGCCCTTGTAGTATGAAGCGCTATAGTTGGGGATATATTCGGATGATTTCAAGTTGTGAGTCCACAAAGTGAGCCCGCCTTTGCCTGTAGACTTGCCCAAGTAACTAATTCTCTTCGATTAGCAACCAATCACGATCTTCAACTATATAATACTATGATCACTCACTCGTGTCCTGTATTTTTAATAACCAATCGCACATTGTTCTTTCTGGCAAAATTGACACCAGCCCGGACGTCAGCAGCGCCCGTGACTTCAATCACATAACTTGCGTAGTTTCCGAGCTCGCAAGGCTTGGACCTAGGGGTAAAAGCATCGCACGTGTAGTTGTTGAAGTACATGCTCATAAACTCTGCCGGTTGGTCAATACTGCATACCAAGATTAGATTAGTCTATTTGTGTGCCGCTATAGATGGGCTAACAAAGACTCACTGGGACAGCCTTGTTTGTCTCCAGGTCTCCTGGATTGCGGAACACTCTTCGGCATTGTAATTGTTGAATGGCGCATCATGGCAAACGCTGGCAGCTGGAACTGACGCTGTCAAGCGACCGTTGACAGTTCTGTTGAGTCTTTCCCAGTCAGCTACCTTCGGCCAGGCCGAATCTCCAGGAAGCACTCTGCATGAAGGTGCGGCAGCAGCATTGATAGAGGTAGTGGCTGCCAGACCAAGAATGAAAAAACGTAGAACACTCATTGCGATTCTAACCTTTTAGACAAGCCGGTGGGTATGGCCTGGGAAGGTCAGGTGTGAGGTACAGATTCAAGAACAATGAATTAATCAGGGACACCGGTTTTGAGCTCCGTTATTTATATACAATCGAAAATACCTTTCTCGGAGTTTTTACTCCGCGATACGAACGCCCTCCGTGGCCAATACCAGGCCATGTTTCGGAGCTCCCATTGAACCAAGTCAGATAGGTCGTTCTTCTCGTAAAATCCTCGACATAATCAGAGCCAGCAGGTTGGTGAGATTGGAAACTAGTAGGAAAGGACGCGAGTACTTCCGTGCTTGCATACTTCAATACGAGAGAACCATAAGATGAGTTTCCTTAATTTCAAATGTTGAGCTTCTTTTTGAGAGTCCTATCGAGAGGTATTCGATGATTGGAGGTTCAAACCCTGTCTTCTTGCTGATCTGGCCGGCATCAACACATGGTAGGACCGTGCAGTTATCATCCTTGCTACAGCAGTTCTAGCACTATTAGTCACTTGTTTGCAGGGCCAAAAATCTTCCCTCGGAGTGTTTCGAAGTATCAGCCTCATGTGTAATGTCGATTCAAGGTATCTCTTCTGAGGGTCCATGCCCAAGAGGAAATGCGGGCCGATACGGGCCGACATGGGGTGCTTCAGCCTTGCATCCATGAAGTCTTGGTTGAGATGGACCTGTTATCTCACTGGTGCAGGAAACGGACAGGGATCGTTGAATTAACAAGGTGGTTGGGCATTCTCCCTAGAATTATTTCCACGCATGACCAGCGCTTTGAGCACCATCACCTTTCCTCTTACCACGCCATCCAGCTCTTTCTCTTCTAGAGAGCCGAAATGGCTTCGATCTTGTCTTTTATTGCTTTTCTTTCTTCTCTCTTGTTTCCCCATTTGCTTGCGTGGTGTTGCGGACAATTTTGACTACAAAACTCGCAGTATTCCGACTATTAGAGTCAAAGGTTTTATGCCAAAATATCTCTCTCGTCCCAGTCCTCGTATCGTTCTTCCAAATACCGCTCAAATATTGCTTTACCCCCATAGTAGTTAATCCGATCGGCATCCCACATAACATAGCTACATTCGCGAAATTCATCTGGAAGGAATCCACCGCACAAAACGCTATAGGTGCCTTTCCACATCAATGTCCATGCCAGAGGTGGGTGTGGGTTGTTGACATCAGGCTCATCATCGTCTTTATCGAATGGCAAAGGATCAAGTCGTCGTTGCTTATCATCCCGATCGGACGGAAAGTGTTCCCATCGAGGTGTCTGCGCATCTGCACCCGAGGCTGCTGTATGGAAATAGCCGCAGTCCTCCGAGATATACCTCTGCATTGTTGATATAAGCAGGTCTTTATTTTTATCCTGGGTCCTTAGAACAGTAGAGAGCAGCTCTAAACCTCGAGAGATAGTCGCATCTAGCAGACCGAGCCTGCAATCTATTATCGTGATATTCCAATAGGATCCTAGTCAGCTAATCGGAAGCAAAGCTCATAACTCTCACATATGAATAATTAAATGTGGGATGGAAAGACATTTACTGACATTTCAATGGTTCATTTAACCTTTCATGGAACACTACCACTACCCAATGGGTGTCCGCAGGTAGGGTTTTGAAGATCTGATCGAATTTCTGTTCAGCAAAGATATAGATACACCCAACCTCTTCTGTCTCCCAGGGTTCAAATTTATGGAAAAATATATTGAAGATTTCACCAAAATGAAAGTCAATGAATGGAGGTTCAATAATATGGGGCCCACAACCAAAAAGATTGCAGAAAAGTTGAAATCGATAGAGGCCGCGAAGGATTCTTAGCTCTTCTGATCTGCTTAAAAGCAGCCTGCAAAACTTCTTAGTAGAAATTTGCGTTTTGCTATCTGCATTGGCTAAATTGGCTAAGGCCCACTCTGTAAAATGTATCAAAAGGGGTCTGGTAGTAGAGAAGTGTATCTTGACAAAGTCAAGGATCTCATCATTAGTGAGATCGCCAGTAAAATTAGGATTGCCGGAGAAAAGTCGCTTCATATAGGTGTCAAGGAAGTTTTCAATTTGAACTTCATTGCGCGTTCTGGCAAAGCTCTCTGTGCCTGCCCTATAAGCTGCACAAGCATCAATGCCAATGACCCCTAATGTATTCTGAAGACACTTGCGTAGTATATAAATTCGATCAGAAGAGTATTGCTCATGAAATATCAGAGATGCTCGAACAAGCGACTTAAGGCTGTCAAGTCCCAGATTCGCGAAAACCAAAAGTCTTATTTCGGGAGGAAGTTTCTCAATAGGCGCCCTAGCCTTGGGAACCTCGTAATGCGCGGCATTTCTAGTGACTCTGGTATGAAACATATTGGCTATAAATCTGTGGCTGATAGGCTTGGATTGGGTCAGTATGGAACGAAACTTTTGTCATCGCTGGCATGGGCTGTAGTGGTTGCACTGACATTTTGGATGGCGTCTCAGGACCAAATCAGACTGATAGTTAACTGATCTGTATGGCATCTAAAAAGAGAAGTAAGCGTCTACCTACTGCGTCAACAAGAAGGTTGTTTGTAAACTCACCATCTCAGTGCTAACGCATACCAAATCCAATCAGGCATTATTCTTTATTGGCTTATATTGAGGGTTATTCAGTTCAGTTCATTTGTGAAAGTGCAAGTTCATTAGGTTCCTAGGTATGGAGTAGTCACTCACAACAAACACCCTCATCACGTGGAATATTAGTAGACAAAATATATTACTCTGGGGAAGCCTTCAACAAGATAGAAGAAATCAAACCCTACCCAGTGACCCCGTGGTGGACACCGC
>JANTQB010000166.1:0-30468 GCA_032988175.1 Myotisia sp. PD_48
TTAGAAGGACTGTGAGCCGCAAGGCATACAGAGTAATACAAATAAATAAATAAATCCTTCTCTTATTTATATAAAAATTATATCTTATAGTGAAGTTATTAATTAAGTTGAAAAATTATTATATAGTTAGCTGTTAATTATCATTGAGGTGTGGCTTACCCGTTGCAAACAACGGCGAAACGCGTGAAAAGTATTACAAAACCGAAAGTTACGGGTATTAACTAATTAGGTTTAGCTGCTCCGTCGTGACGACGAAGTATTAGTTAGCGTAGTTAACTATGCCTTCAGTTCAAGTCATGCTCATCTCTTCCATGGTAAGTTATACTCTGGGCATCTCTACGAAGACAATATAGATAACAATCTCGTCACCCAAGCAGTTTGTATAAATAATGTATTTGGATAGCTACCTAATATTGCATATAGACATTATCCGGTCACTGCACCCCATACACTTCAAAACAATTATTCCGTCAGTATTATAGTTGCACGGCAGAGAAAATATACCCTAAATGAAAACCTTGACGGGGGTTCGACATTGTTCGAAGTTATGGGCATAGACAAGGAGTGGTTGTTGTTACCCACTCATGGCGATGGAAGAATCCGCGTCCTTCACAGAGAGCGCATTGAACGTTGTTCCTTCTGCCGCTGCCATGACAGCGGGCACAATTATCTCCTCGTACTATCTCTCGATGTCGAACAGATTTAAATCCTGTCCCATGGCAGTCAACACAATTTGAATCTGGATGTCGGTTCCCTGATTTACTAAATACGGAGTTACCACCACTGCTGCTGCTGCTGTTGCTCTTTCTACTGCCGGCCATTGTAGCTGGATAAAAGTTCTGAGTGGTTATAGATTGGTAAAAGAAAAGTCGGCTAGATGCTTTTGGATGTAATGAAATATTGAATCTTGATGACTTTTAGAATGGATACTAGAATTGTGATCGTATGGGAAAAGGTAGTAGTATTTATATTCCTCAACCTGTGGGACAACCATATCCATCTAACAGGTATCTAACTAAATCAACTTGTTCATGTGCCTCTTGCAACCTACAACCTACATTGTAAAAAAAGTTGTCTCGTTATGATCTTGAGTCTGATGATTAGCAAAATGTGAGTGGCATGTTGGTAGAAGTTTCTCAGTTGCCTCCAAACGGGATCACAATACCTAGGTAGCTAACGGTGGTTATCAAAAGGAATCCACCGTTTTGTATGCATCTGCTTCGCATGAGATATACCAGGCGATATCTTGGAGCGATTTGTAGTAGTTACTATACTGCCCCGTAAAACAATACTCTCATATTTGTTGGTTAAGTACGGTGTAAACTGGATTGATAATTCCCCGAATCAAGCAGCTCGGGTCCAAATAAGTTAGTATTATTACTCTGCCCCAGCGTGGGCAGGTGATAGAATTACGGAAGCTAACAGGTAGTTAGTTTTAATTAAGAGAATAACTATATCTACGGAGTAGTTAGTTAACTAACCGATAACTATCTCAATTCAATTCCAAGCGTAACATGGAGAAATACACGTTAGAAGCGTTAAAGGAGCAGGGATTACATAAGGTTCAGCGTGGGGAGACGTTGAGCCAATCAACGGGTGGCAGAAACTCATTTCGGGGAATCCCCTGAACCGAGTCTCGTGACCATGTCTCAGGCGGTCGTTGAGGGCGCAATCTGAACGGCCGAAGATCTTCGTTTCTTCTTCGTCTCCCCCCTTGTGCAATCCCTTCAATTCAAGTCTCAAGTCTTTTTGTCTCTCTTCCCACCTCAAGGAAACCTGTCACTCGCTTCTCGTGGCCTTTGAGTGTGTTGTCCCTTCTTCTTGACCTTCGTTCATCTTTCCTTTTTTTTTTTTTACTCTCCTTTCCCTCCCCCCATATCGATCGTTCCTTTCTCCTGATGATCGTCCCTGCTACTACTACCCCCCTCTCTTGATTTGAAACCCCGGATTCTTTATTATTTACAAGTTTACATATTCTTGCACATACATACGTACATACATACATACGCCTATATATTCGTTGGTGGCTCCTCTATTTGTATAATTCTTCATATATTGGAGTCGGTTCATATCTTTAGTTTGGCCCCAAATGGCTCGCCTTGTAACTCTCGCTTTGGCCTTGTCCATCTCGGCCCAAATGGTATTGTCTGCAAAGTGCGGCCCTAGCAACAAATGTCCAGAAGATACTCCATGTTGTTCGCGTACGTATCCCTCCATGGCTTCTCTAGAATCCTAGCTTTGGTCTGACGGAAGAACTCTTGTCTAGTCTACGGCGATTGTGGTGTCGGCGCTTATTGTCTCGGGGGTTGCGACCCTAAGTCTTCCTTCACCATCGGATCCTGCGTACCGGCACCTGTCTGCAAGAGCGCTACATACAACTGGGATAATCTAGACAACGTTGCTCCCAACACCAAATATCTGGGCGACGCAGACAAATATGACTGGGTCTCTAGTGGTGAAGCAGTAACCAGTGGTGGTAAATTATTGTTGACTATGGCTCCGGACACCGTTGGCACACTTATGGGCCACAACCACTACATGTGGTATGGCAAGACCTCAGCTAGGCTAAAGACCAGTCGTGGAGCTGGTGTCGTGACTGCCTTCATTTTGATGTCTGATGTCAAGGATGAAATTGATTACGAATTCGTTGGTGCCGATTTGGACACTGTTCAGACCAACTATTATTTCCAAGGAATCACCGATTGTTAGTTTCCCCCATTCATCTTTCCCCTTTACATACACGCGATCACCTTGATCTCCAACTAACGGAACAAATTGTGGTATAGATACCAAGGGTGTAAACTTGACTGCCCCAGGCAACCCAAATACCTTCGACACCTACCATACATATGAAATCGATTGGAAACCAGACGTGACCACATGGAGCATCGACGGCAAAGTTCTCCGCACCTTAAAGCGTGACTCCACCTTCAACAAAACCAGCAATCAATACCATTATCCTCAGTCCCCATCCCGAGTTCAGTTATCCTTGTGGCCCGCTGGCCTGCCAACCAATGGGAAGGGTACCGTTGATTGGGCTGGCGGTCTCGTCGACTGGAATCATCAAGATGTGAAAACTCATGGTTATTACTACTCCATTGTTGATGAAGTGAAGGTTGAGTGCTACGATCCACCAGCCAACGCCAAGATCGAAGGAGATGTTTCGTACATCTACACTAGTGTCAAGGGCACCGAAGACACTGTCAAAATCACGGACAAAGAAACTGTTCTCAAATCCTTCTTAGGCAATGGGGAAGACATGGAGAAGGATTATCCCTCTGCTTCCGGATCATCAAAACCCAGTCAAACCAGCGATATTGCCGTCATCCCCGGAATGAAGGGAGGTGGCGCCGGCACCGATGGCCGCAGACCAGAAGAGAACAACAATAACGGTAACGGTGGTTCTGGCGATGGCGGCTCTGGTTCTCCCACCGAGGATGGCGACGCCCCTAAGACCACTGGTTTCAACCAGAACGACGGTAGCGAAAGCAGTGCTTCTACTCAAGGCGACAAGGTACTTAAGGGGTCATTGTTTGCCGTCATGGTGGCAGTCATGGCCCTTGTAACTATGTAAATTTTTTGTTTTTTTCGCTTTGAACATGAACTGAATCAATTTCTCGTTTTTTGGATTATTATACCTCTCTACCTTAATTTTTGCTTTACCTTTTGCCTTAATTTTCCGTTTCTTCATTTTATTATACCTGGAAAACCCAACCTCTCAATGCATTTCCTTCTAAAAATCTTCCGCGTTCATTAATTGGATATGTAAATACTGACGACGGGAATATCATTTTTATCTCCATGAGGTTAATTATTGGTTAATAAAATTCCACTTTACTTTTTTTTCTTTTTATCACACTAGTTCTTGTCCAACAGCACAGATAAACAATAAAACTCCCCTTATCTTGGTAGCTCCACTGTGTTAAACTTAATCGAATCGTACTTCCATTGACATGTTCACCAACTTATACTCGAACAACGGTCACAACGGTCCCTAGTCCTAATTTTCCTAACTATTATTCAAAGAAGACATAATAAGCGACTAGGCCTGACTCAACCACGATTCGTCAATCATCTTTCGAATTCGAAATGTCTGTCAAAAGACGCGGTACTGACGCTTCTGTGCCCGAGCGAAAGCGGGTACAGGTCAAACAAGAAGTAAGAACGCGTTTGCCGTTCCAGAGTACTCCGTATGCTCTAGCTAACGGAACTCTAGCCTGATTCTGATTCCTTGTCCATGGGTACCCCCATGGATGCTAGCAAGGCCCCCTCTATTACCTCTAGCGAAGAAGAAAGAGGCTTGAGTGTTGATGAATCCTCAGTCCTTGGCTCCATTCATTTTAATACCCGGCGTATTCAACGCTCATTCGCCTCATTAAATGACGAAGAAAAGGATCTAATGTTGGAGCTCCTGATCGCTCAGAGGGAAGGGGATAGATTGGAGGATAGATTGAGGGAAGAGCGGAGGCAGCTGATAGATGAACGAAAGCATCCTTCTAGGACAGAAGGCTCTTACAACGATAATAATAGCCAGATGGGCTATGAATCTCACTCAGAAGTCGACGAAGGCATGTCCCATGCTACAACAGCCAACACGACTTCTGTGGAAGAAGCTAAAACGAGGAACGGTTAAGGCCACGAAGACCTCAACAGCGAAGGTTGCACCAAAACCCCCCTCGAGGCCAAGGGAAATGTGCTTCCCTTGCAGTTCGCGTCTCGCAGAAACTCCAGATCTGCGGTGCCAGGGGCCCGCGAGACAGCAAAGCTGCACTTCTTGTGTCCTATTGAAGAAGCATTGTTTTCCTGTCCCTAAGGCCCATAAAGGCCAGCTAGCGGCTCTACAGCAATTAGCACACAACGAACACACTGCACCTTCTGAAGAGAACCACGACCGTTTACTCAATGCTTCAAACGAGTATGTGAAAGATGTTGAACTTCAGACCCATAAAGATAAGATATCGGAGTCAACGAACCGTCTCCTCCGCCAAAACAATTACTTGCTTGGACAGCTACTTGCTATTGCCCGCCGGAATCAGTACTCCGGCTTTTGAAGTTAATTTTGAATCAAACTTCTATGCTGGAGAGGATTTCGAGTAGTCACGAAGAAGGAATCAATTTAAATCATCTACTTTATAACCGTATTTGTTCGTTAACCCAGACTTTGTTCTCATCAAACAAGTATTTTTTCTCTAAAAATTTTATTTACTAACATTTTGAAATCTAACATACTAGGGATGTATTGAGATCTTCCTATTTGGTCCCTCACTTTTCTCTGCAGATTGCTTGTTAAAAGTTTGCCTCTTTGACACACTAAATATGTACATCTCTTACCCCAGAAAGCCCTTGTTTGTCTCTCTTGTCTCTATCACTTTGGCTGCAAAAAGTCTTGCTACAAACTTCTTGATTCCTACATTCTTTAATACCTGGCATTTGGCTTGCTTGAATAACATAATAGGTTACTGGAGTTGCAAATGTCTAAGCCTTCACACATTTCTCTTTATTATTTCCACTTGAAGGAGCCCCGTTATCAGGCTTGATCCCATCACTGCCTTTTGGACAATCGATAAGAAAGCCTTACATGATGAGTAAACCTTTGCTGTCGCATATCCGGCCCAATCCTCAATAAGCAAACAGTTGATTTTAGCCAGTTTATACAATGACAACAATGCCATTACACCTCCTCACTGGTTGGTTTCAAACTATGCTCCCTTTACTTTGCTTTTGATTCCAAATTCAGGCACTGGCCATGTTCACCCAACTTTACTGAGAACAATCCTTCCACAGGCCGACCTAGAAAACTCCTAGATATGGACTGCTATACAGCGATTCATCCTTTATCCCTTTGGATCACTTCTTCCAAAGCCTTTTTATCCCCCTTTAGCAAAAGCATAACCCCTTTCATACTGAATATGGATTTTGCCTGCCTTTCCCCTCTATGTTAAGTTAAGCATATGAAAGGCCCTGTGTTTGCTTGTCCTTCTCAGGTTCAATTTTGAACTAATGATCGCACTCCATTAGGAGATCTGTTCCAGCTAATCTTCTCACTTCACACCCAGCAGCGGAAGGTCAACTAAACCAAGCCTTAACATTCCTCATAGCTCGACGATAATACCATCCTGGCCCCTGTTCTAATCCTCAGAGAGGCCCTACCCCATCACTTAAATAACAATAGTGGTTGGTGAGTAATACTCCTTTCCAAAAGCCCAATCAATACTGTGTGATAATGGGATCTGAGGAATATCTTCTAACCGATTGGATAAATTCCCTACCATTAGTTTCTGCAAGCCTAGCAACGAAGCCCGAAGTTACCACGGTGGAATGAAACAGCCTTTCAGGCCTGATAACCCAGGGCAACGGAAATCAAATTATGTGTCAGTATCGGGTAGTTCGATTTGTCTGCCAACATCAAGGAGTAGAGTTGATGTACTACTGCAATAATGTGTTCCGACAATTGATGCGGATATACGACCCGGAGGAACGGAAAAAATACGCTGTCCCATACGAAGACGCGGCAGAATGCGCGCCATCGCCGAGAAATGTTAAATGGGGGATATATAGCAACTATGCTTGTGATACCTGCCAGGCTAGCACGTTCTGGGGAACCCACGAGTATACCTGGATTGGGAGCCAGCCAAGGGTTTGATAGAGGGCGGAGAGCTGGTGTTGCCGTTTTTTGGTTTCCCCCTGAGCCCATTAGGTCAGGGGTTGGTATTTTCTCATGGTCGGAGTTTAAAGAGGATTGATTGTATATGGGAGAGTTTTGGAGACAACTATAGATTATTAATATTAAGGGTCAAGAAGGCCCTAAAGGCTGTGTCAGTTCAAGCTAGATTTCCTCTTTTGATAGTCTTTAGGTGTAGGGGTCATAGATTGGACCTAGTAATAGGAGGATTAAATAAACCTATCGTAAATAGTTAACAAAGTGATCACGGCAACCGAAACGAATCCCGAAATATACAACCAAAAACAGATAGTAGACCCAAAAGTGCTTCTAAAACCACAAAAGGAGCATGAACAAATCAAGTATTATAAAAAAGATTAACAAGAGGCGCTGTATATTCTACTAATCAATGAATTCCACCACAATTACAACTAGAGCCTTGCTGTAGGTCTCCTACCACTCCATCTCGATTTCTTAGTCGACGCTTGAAATCACCGTGGTATGTGTCGAGTGCGTCTACAGTGATGCTGTCAGGAATGGGCGGGCCAATCCATGAGAATTTCTGCTCCTCACTGCTAGCAGTTGGATCCGTCTTCGTGCCTTTCAGCTTCTGTGTGATCTTATCCAAGTCGAGGCTGAGGTACTTGGCCAGGAAGGCTCCAACATCGGTATTTTCATGGCTACCGGCCAGGTCACGGGCGATATCAGGCGATGAAGCAAATATGCTCACGTCGGCAGCTGTATTGAACCCAAAAAGTTAGATACACTAATTCCTAGGACTGAAAAAAATGGAGAGCATGAGATTAAATATACACTTACCGGAATGCCCGTGTGTGCTCCAGCCAATCTGAGCCCGTCTGCTGATCATGTCTGCAAATATTAAACCGGCGGGTATCTTTCCACCGCCGTCGATGAGAGTATCTACCTCTTCGTCTGATGCATCTACTATGCCAAGACCAGCCTGTAGCAAATGGGTGCGAATATACTCTCGCTGCGAAGGTCGGGGATCACTGCGTCCTGCTCCATCAAGATATTCGTTCAACCTCGGCTCCAGATACTCAGATGAGTGTGTAGCATTTGCAAGGACATCTGGAAGCCATCTGTATTCGGGGTAAGCGGCATGTAGTTGCCTTGCAGCCGCAAGACCGCCGGTTTCATGATCTGATGTAGCAACAAGGACACCAGGGGTAGAGTCCTTTTCGAGAAATTCCAAAACGGCGGCAAATGCTCTATCATAGGCGAGAACTTCGTGAACTTGAGCGGCGGGATCGTTACCGTGGCCAGCATGGTCGATCCGAGAAGCCTCAATCATAATAAAGAAGCCTTGGTCGCTATTCTTCGTAGCATCACTTAGAACTTTTAATGCAGTGCGAGCCATTTCCTCCAAAGAAGGATATTCTTTATCCTGGAAGCGGCGATCGATTTCGAATGGGATATCGGTACGCGCTAACAATCCAAGCAATGGAAGCTTAGCATTTTTCCCGCCGTTCAGAGCATCGAATCCCTTGCGATCATCGAAGTAAGTAAAGCTTTTTGATTTTGCAAGCTCAACCAAATCACGATCATCCTTGCGACAGCTTCCATCCGTGCTGTTAGGAAGGTAGTGGCATCTACCTCCGCCGATCATAAGATCAAGCTGCAGCCCCAATGGATATTCACCTAGTTGATGTTCGGCAATCAGATCCTCATAACCGCGCTGTGCAGCGTGGGACGAAAAGCAGGCTGGTGTAGCATCTGTCAAACGTGTGGTAACTACCAAACCAGTCAAATAACCGGCAGCTTTCGCGGCTTCCAGAACGGTGCCGCAGGGGGAACCATCTGGGAGAACCGAGATGGCACCATTGTAGCTTTTCTGGGCGCAAGAGAAAGCAGTTGCGCCGGCTGCTGAGTCCGTTATCAAACTAGATGTTGACCTTGTGCGGGAAGACCCAATATGATGTTTATCCAAAACCAGTGTATCACTCCAAGGGGTCTTGTTGATATGTTGTTTGAACGAGCGCGTCATTGACAAGCTAGTCGGCCCCATCCCGTCCGACACCATAAATATGAGATTGCGTTTGCCTTTGAATTCTGACCGGGGAGGTACTTTGTTGGAAGTTTGTCCGTGCTGGTAAACAACCGCCATGATGATCACGGCTATCGTGGCTAGGAACGCCCACGCAAACAATCCCACCTCTCGCCAAAAATTGGCTCCCCGTCGCTGCCCAATCTCATCATCACGATTTACCCTTCGGCCAGTCAATAAAGCGTCCGCTTCTTCTTCGTTATAGGTAGAGTGATCGGAGGAAGGTCGAGGAGGTACCAAGAGCGGGCTTGGGGTTTGTCCCGGCATGGTGAGATCGGTGCAGGCCAGATACCAGCCGTGAAACGCGGAAGAATCAAAGAAGCCTATCCGCGGGTTTAATGGGAGCAAACATTCAAATTAATAAGGGATGTGGACAACAAGGAGTTCCAGCTGGTTGAGTTGATTCGGAAGTGTACAGCTGGCTGCGTCACGTGATGAAACATTGGTATTTCAACCAGGAACAGAGATGTAGATCTAATCGATATTTATATATCTAAAGCTGTATCGACCTCTCCATATATCATCAGGATGGAAGGTGGGAAGAACCAATGGGGAGAAGTGTTTTATATAATATCATATCCTACAAAGTGACAGGGGTCCATGTTTTTCCTTTCTCCCTTGAACCGTACATAGATCACACGCACACACCAAAGTACAGACATAACTATTGCCTTGCTGGGTGACACACATATAAAATGTCAACACCCTATGGGTACCATAGCGGCAGCAATTTCCTGTACACCCCTCTCTGTTGCCAATAAATTAAACTGCGCAGCCGCATTTCTCGTATCCTGCACTTCAATCCGAATCCCAAGCTCATTAATATGCCTCCGAGTCTCTGGCGAAACGGGGTGCATAGAACCACCTAGTCCCAGTATAAGCAGATCTAAATCAAGCCATCAAGTCAGCCATAATCCAACGTATTAATCATATCTATAAGTCTTGGGGATCAGCGTACCAGGTTTCGGCCACAAAAGTTTCAGAAGCCCCCACACATCCTCCGAAACCTCCCATTGGCCTTTAGAATTGAGCAGCGCTTTTGGCGAGGGGGAATCGGAAGGGTGAGAAGAAGGAGAAGTAGTAGTAGCGTTCCAGGGTCTCCAGATGAACACCTCCCCGCCCACTAGGAGGCAGCCGTCACCATCTGTAATCTTCACGCCGTTATTCAACTGAAAGCCATCTTCTAGACAGGCATCGATTGAAGTGGCAGGCGCATCTACATTGGCTAGAACATCTAGTGAGCTTAGATCGGTTGCGGGTTTTGTGTCCTGTTCATCCTTTGGTAGGGCACGGGTGCGCGATGGAGATGGTTGGTGGTGTGTATATGGGAGGGAGGTGCGGCGCCTGGAGGGAGAGGCATTAGGGGAGGAAGGCTGGTATTGGTGGGGCCGGATATTATCGTTATTTTGCTTGCTCTGGGTGTAACTGCGTGATATAACCTTTTGTGTCCTGAGGTTTGGCCGGATTGGAAGCTTGCAGCGAAGTGCTGGGTTTGGAAGCGGTGTACATGGAGCGGGATGATGAAACGCGTTGTATATGGATGATCGGAGCGATCGAAGGAGCAATGGAGATGGAGGCTTCATCCTGACTCTCTTCGGGTTTATTATGACCAGTGATTGAGAATGTTAAACTGGTTGAAAGTTGATGCTCTGAAATAATTATTTAATAGCCCAGACCGAAATGAAGGGTGAAGCTTGGCACTACTAGCAGAATGACAGAGAATGCAGGCTAACTCACTACCTCTATTGAATCCTATGATAATAGTAATGAGAGCAGGACAATAAATGAGATAAAATGAAACATTACTATTAAGGAGCAACTGGCCGACCCAGAGAGTTTATGAAAAAGAAAAAAAAAAAGCATGGCTGAAACGACACGAAGGCATCAAAAGGGACCAGGAATGACTGATAGGAGAAGAAGTAGAAACAAAATACTCTATAGAGAGAGGGAGTGAAAGAGGGGAACTGGATGTTGACAAATAGGCGCAGAGGAATACAAGACAACATGCACACCACAGAGAACCTTGAAACCTATTGCGCCAGTAGGAAATCCCAATTTGGTTTATAACGCCGGCAAATGATTTCAGCTTTTTTTTTAAGATAGCCACCTAACCTGAGTGACAATCAGATGCTTGTTCCTTCAGGCTGGCATTGACCATCATTGTATGAATGCTATAAAATGCCGCCCAATCGTTCTGGTCGTGAACCTTAAATTCGTTAAGCGATCATGTTGAAGCCAGAGTGCCACACGGACCGCCTTTACATAGTCCGACGACACTCAGGTTTCTCTGGGGGGTTGATAGGTACGGGCCTCCTCGTCGGATTGACTAGAGCTGTAGTCACCTTCTATGCTGCTTCGAATTCGCTGTGCCCGGTCCTGGAGTACCCTGGCCGCGGCTCTTTGGGTTTTGACCTGTCTTCGCCACATTTCAGCGTATTTACCCTTCTTTGCGATCAATTCCTCGTGGGTTCCGCGCTCGGCAACTTCTCCATCGGCCAGCACTAGAATTTGATCCGCTGTGGTGATGGTGCTCAGTCGATGGGCGATGACAAGCATCGTACGGCCCTTCGCAAGACTAGCCAAAGCTTCTTGGATGTGCTCTTCGGTTCCGGTGTCAAGTGCTGCAGTAGCCTCATCGAGCAGGATGATTCTAGGGTTCTTAAGAATGGTTCGGGCAATTGCAACACGCTGCTTTTCTCCGCCACTTAGTCTGAGACCTCGTTCTCCAACGTTGGTGTTGTATCCATCGGGGAAGGTGAGGATCTTATCGTGAATGCTTGCAGCACGGCAGGCAGCATATACCTGCTCGTCAGTGGCCGCTGGATTTGCATATTTCAAGTTATACATCAATGTCTCGTTGAAGAGAACTGTATCCTGAGGAACCACTCCAATGTGACGGCGAAGTGAATCAATGGTGACAGTTTCCACTGCCTGTCCATCCACTCGAATTGTCCCGGTAAAAGCATTATAGAAACGGAACAGGAGGCGGAAAACGGTTGACTTTCCTCCACCTGATTCTCCTACCAGTGCAGTAGTTGTTCCTGGCTTGCAATGGAACGAAAGACCGTTTAGGGCTGGCTTGCGTGCATCATAAGAGAAATCAACACCTTCGAATCTGATGTCGCCAGCACAATGCGTCATCTCTGAGGTATTGGGGCCATCTACTACGGTCGGTTTTTCTCTAAATAACTCTAGCATTCTTTCGGAATTGATCAAAGCGGATTGAATCGATCGATAGAAGGTTCCAAAAAAGTTCAACGGCCCCTGGAGCTGAGCCATGTATGTCAACAAGCTGACGAATTGACCAACCTTCCGGTCACCCCTTGCAACCTGATATGCCGCAATGAAACATGTAATCAATATCCCCAGTACAAAGACAGTATTCTGGGCAGAGTTCATCAACTGGAGTGAGAACAGAACCTGGTTTTCGGCTGCCTGGAAATCATTGACTGCGCTACGGTATCGATTGAACTCGTACTGTTCGGCATTGAAATATTTAACGGTTTCGTACGATACCATCGAGTCATTCCTATTGTCATCTCGTTAGTCATTATGCGAAAATTGAAAGGGATAGAGAGTACGCACTTGACAGCGTCCTGTTGACGATCAGCATTTACCATCTGGCGGCGGATTGTAGATCTCCATTGGGCCATGCGAATGGTAATATAAAGATAAATAAACGTAACAATAGTCACCACCAAAGCATAGTAAACGTCAAAAAAGATCAAAAAGTAGCCAATCGCGATAAGAAGATCCATCAACATTGGCACCATATTGAAAGTAACCTGTTCGAGAAACGTGTTGATCGAATTTCCTTTGCTCAGCGCTGACAGTACTTCACCGGTTTTCTTTCCAAGGTGGAAGTCAAGACTGAGAGTATGGACATGCTCAAAGGCGGCAGTAGAAAGCTCTCTGAACGAGTATTGGCCAACCGGAATCCATAAAAATGACCGCAGCGAGCCAATCAGACCCTGGTTTCCTTGCAACCACCTGAGAACCACATAAAGACAGATCCTTCCCCACGGAATATAGAAATTCTCATCCTTGCCCCGTGCCAAAATATTGGTTATTTCACCGATTTGATAGGGCACGAATATATTCACAATGCGTTGAAGGACAAGCAGGACAAAGCAAAAGAGCACTGTTAATTGCAGCCGGCGAGACTTAGACGGCCACAAGTACGGGAAGAAAAGGGAATAGCCGCTCAAGTATTCCCACCAACTAGTCGATGGAATCGTCTTTGGTCGAACCCAAGCATCGACAGTAGGTTGCGAGTCTTCGTCCTTTGCATCATGGCCGCCAGAGCCGTAGTTGTTTCCGTTCACACTGCCATTTTGATTAGGGCGTAGTAAACCAGTCGTTTCTGCAGTGGAACCTTTGGTGAATTCCTTTGAATTTCTGCCATTAGGCCCAAGAACGTATAGAGTGACGATGGACGCGAGAAGGAGAATGCGAGTAATTGCGGTAGCTGTGCTTACGGACTCCCAGGGGGTTAAACCATCCCTGAGACGACCACCATTCGGGTCACCAACGACTGGTTCCCTGTGCTGAGGGACATGAATCTTTAAATAGAGAGCAAGAATCAATGCCTCTAGGGGCACTGAAATGGCCCAGGGTATCAACTGAGCAGAAGAAGGTGCTGGTGTAGTATCAATGAGAGAAACTAGGATCAGAGAATAAACAAAGAACGAGCCGACGATGTAGACCTAATAAAAATGATTAGTAGGGGATCAACCAATCTCACAATTTTCACTTCATTCATAAACAGGAACATACCACTACAGATTGGCCGCACCACCATTGTTCACGCCGACGGAGAATAACGTGAGTCATGTTGACAGCAGCATCTGCCACCAGGGTAAGAAGCACACCAAGAGAGAGCCATTTAAAGGTCAGTTTAGCAGCTGGGGAGAAGTCAAATGTTTTACGAGTTGTCACCACAGCTGCGCTCCTCATGCGTTGAGGTAGAGGTCTACCTCCAGGGCCTGTCCCCTCCGGTACGTTGGGCTGTATTTTCTGAGCTGAAACGACTGTACGAGCAATAAATGAGATGCAAAATATCACGAGGAGAATGATCGGATATAGCATTTGAGTGTACCCTAAAAGGCTTCGACTGGGCAGTCGAAAAGCCTCTGGCTCCACGCCAGCAATACCCGCGAGCGAGTCCATGACACCGATTTCACTGCCGGTGTTTCGAAGGACGAAGCTACTCCAATTGATCTATCCCCATGCCAATTCAAATCAACCTGTTTTTTCAACTACCCTGAGTACCGGTGAAGATTCGTTTCTAAAATAGAGAGAGAGAGAGAGAGATAGAGAGAGAGATACAGTCGATATGCAAACTGGATACCCGGAGGAGGTCCCAAAGACGGAGAATTAGCGGCACAGTTCAACAAATGACAAGTTTTGAGCCACGCAAGCTAGTGCAAGCACCAGCTCCATAGATCGAAGGGAAAAAAACAAACAGCCAGGATAATAGGAGACCTTACATAGGAACGAGTTCTACTCAGAGTTGAGGATCTGGCTGGAGCTAGTTGGCCCCTGGAAAGCTGGTGATCCCGGAGAAGTTGAAAAAACGAGGGGGAGAGGGGGAAAGCCGAAAGGGAATAAGTAGGAAGGAAAGAAAGAAAAGGAGGGATATCCTCTGCCTAAGTAAGATATGGAACCTTGGGCTCTGTGGGATATCACCGGCAGTAATAAAGAAAAGAAAGATAGCAGGTGCCACCCATACACCACGATAGAGGGAGAGACACAGAGACACACACACACGCCCACACACTCACACAACCAGCAACCAGCAACCGGCGCACAGCAGCAAGCAGGGTCGTAACCTCAGCCCAACAACCGCAATCGATCGGAGGATGAGGGAGGGAGGGAGAGAAAGGGAGATGTAGCTACCCAATGGGTCGAACAAGATGCCAATAAGTAAGTACCCGAAACTGAGGAGGATGATGATACTGGGAGAAGCGCACAAGGAGGACACAAGAGCGAGGGTTGAAACAACGGGAAAAGAGTGAGGGAGAATTTAATCACCCAACACACAAGTGAGTGCCTGAGAGAACGAGTGTGATAATGAGAGAGAGAGAGAGAGAAAGTCGAGAGAGAGAGTCGGGAGTTGAGAGTGACAAGAGAGAGTGAGAGAGTGGCGTACCAATACTGGCACGAGGACAAATCCTTAAAAAGACTCTTTTTGCTCTTTTGGGGGAGTTCGGGAACTCAACTTAAGAGTGGCGAAGAGAGAGAGAAAAAAATTTTAGTTCAAGAAAAATCAAGACAACCAACAAACCAACTCCTAACTAACTAGAACAACAAGAAGAAACAACAGCAAAGGATTGGTGATTGGCTGATGAACAATTCCATTGAATGCATTATTCAGTTCATTCATTCTATTTAACGGGGAAGGGGACCATTCTTCTACCAGTTATAAATGTTATATACACCGCGCTCATCGACAAACATTATGATTCCGCACAGTAACCGGTCCAAGGTACCAGGATCATGCTGATATTTGCCTGTCTGAAGCTCCTCCTCCCCACATCTAACATCCATGCAGAAACGCCTCCTAAAGGGCCCCCCACGACGGCAACTGATCGAGCAGATATTAACTACCTAACTAGGTATGGAGATAGCAAAAAAAGAAAAAAAAAATCCTCTCATTGCTAGATCTAACTTTGCTTTTTTTCTTTCTTTTGTTTTTTTTGTTTTTTTTTTTCTCATATTTTTTTTTCCCTTCCCGAGCGGTGAAGAAGAATCGCCTAGCTCTTTAGCGTCGTCCAAGCGGTGAAGGCCGTCTTCCGCGCTGGTTTATGGGGCCTGTATAATCCAGGGGTAGGTTCTGGATACCGCCGAGAAGCATGTACATAGCTCGGCCTGGGGTGGGATTTATTAGTGACCATGTCTGATACTCCGTACTCCGTACAATGAATGTACCCTCCGTTATTTGAGGTTAGTGGGATGCATGACGCATGTGCTGGCTGGTCTGAATCTAGAGCCATCTTCCCTGCTCCGAATGCCTCGGAATTGCGCTAGGTGACATTTTGTTTTTTGTGTACTCTGTACAGCCAGTTAGTTAAAGTTAGGGAGGTTGGGATCGCAACAAATCATAATTGCCATGCACGAGGAGGGATCTTCTGCCACATGTATGGGGACGGACTCCTCCTGTCTGCTGCGATGGACCGAGCCCCGGTCCCTTGCTCCCTGCACAATGATGTTCTCCGATTAGAATAACTGCACCGTTCAACATTTTCTCCGTACACCATCATTACATCACCACCATGGAAATTTCTTACTTCCAATCACTATACGAGTTTGCGGCCTCAAGCTGTCATCTCCCGCGCAAACTTAAATCAAGAAATAAAATGCAAATACTACAACAATATATTAGTCCCGTAAACTGACCGGTCAACTTGGGCAAGAAACGATGGGTAAACGTGGGCTAATAATAATCGCGCTCGTTTTTGTTTCATGGCTTGAAAATATGTGTCAATTATTCCCAATCCGTCGGCGCGAAATGGAATTAAAAACCAACGTCTTTTACGCTAGGTTTTTGTTCCGAGTAAGCGATGAATTGAAGGCGCCCCTTTCCTGCCCCTCCACCTGGTTGCAATCATCATCATTATTGCATATTTGTTGCGCTGGTCAAGTCACCAGGACCGGATTGAAATCACGATTGCCTTGCCTCGCGGGTAGACTGTCCGTAGCAAACCACAACGGCATACGTATCTGTGGTACCTTATCTCCTCCGATAAACAACCTGGGAATGTTGTGTTTCCATGATGAAAAAAAAAGACATCACCTGTATACGGAGTACTCCGTACATCGGGGTACAAGAAAGCAACAAAAGAATAAGTAGAAAAGAGATAACAAAAAGAAGAGAAAGAGATAAAGAACAAAAGAAAAAAATAAAGAGAAAAAGAAACGAAAGAAAGAAAGAAAGGAAAAAAAAATTTTAATTCAAAAAAAGAAAAGAAACAATCCCTCGCATCAAGTTGTAGGCCATGTGATTTAGCACACTAACCTAGATCTGGAGAGCCCATCGTAAGGGTTGGACGGGATTGGAATGACGGTTGTACTCCGTATGAATCCTAGATCTAAAAACATCCACCAAAAAGAAAAAAGATAGGGCGAAGAGAGGGAGAGATAACTCGCTATAGAGAGAACGAGTGTGGGTGACGTGGAAGGGAAGATGCATTCCGCGAAGGATCCGTTGAAATGAATGGTTGCGCTGAATCCCATTCGTGCAGCAATTGTGAGAGCAAGACGGGATGGGTTAGATTCCTCTTTCTTCTTGACAAGCATCACCAATGCTGGGATTAAGGCTGTTGGCTGCATATGGCGTCAAGAGGCTTTTCGGTGCGGGAGTAAGAAATCAACGGTCAAGGCGACCCGCAGACCCTCTATTATTAACCCTACTCTCCCTTGAAAGAACCTTTTATGACAGATCAATTCAAGCCTGACTGGCTGGAAATCGCCGGTGATCCCGTTCATTCGTTTTTATCTCTTTTTTCTTTCATTCCCTCCTCTCTTTTTTTCATTCATTCATTCTCTCTTTCTTACTCTTCTTATTCCGTCTGTTTTGTTTGTTGGTTGCTTCTTCTTTCCTGTTCGAGCAAGTTTGCTTGGTCTTTCCCCTTCCGGTAAGTTTGTCGAGACCGCAAACGTCACGAGACCGGGCGACGGCTTGGTAGCCACGCTAGTCCGGAAAAGGTAACTCGGCCTTGGTGCGGCCGTGTTCCAGAAAAGGAAAAGGGCGAGACTCCCAAGAAAGCGAAACAAGAGCAAGAAATACAAACACTAAACTAACAAGCCTCAAGACAAGGCACACGACAAGACATGCACGCGACCAGCTCAGCTCCGTCACAATGGCCATTTGACCTGCTGCGCCCTCGAATGGCTCTGCACCTCTGGGGATAATGGATCGTCAGACGTCAGCAGATCGCGCCGCGCCGATCTGAGCTGCATCAGAAACCATGATAGGGTCCTCCCCCAGAGCTTACAACTCCTCAGCACCACCACCACCGCAACAACAACAACAGCAGCAGCAGCAGCAATACCAACAACCTTCAGCTGTAGCTGTTGCTCCTACCCCTCCTACCCCTCCTCCACCACCGCCTCCCCCTCCTCCGCCGCCGTCCCCGCCGCCTCTTCCACCCCATCGATACACAAATAGAGCTACACATGCCCTTGCACGACTAGCTCATCCGTTCATCTATGGGTCCAGACCTCCTAGTCCGCAGCCTGTTTCTCCTCTGCCAGCTCCCCTTGTGACCCAATCTAGGAGTCCCATTTCCACGTAAGTCCCTTTGTCTGACATCTCTTGCTTTGCGGCAATGTTGGGTGTCACAGCTCCAGCGAAATCGGTTCATGCTCATAACCCTTTCTACAGTCCCGGGATTTTCCCCATTCTTACTCACAGAACCGGTATCCCGATATCAGCTATAGATATCTCTCCGCAACGGACCCATGCTGTTATCGCCGGAAGAGAGATATTAAAGACTCTCCGCATCACAGCTGACCAATGCGTCGAAGAGACTAACATTCGATCCGCCGTCATCGGTCATTCGTCATCTACTCGTCATTCCTCAGCCGCCCTTTCTGCAAAAAACAAGGACCATCTAGCTGCAAATGATGTCAAATGGTCCCACTCGGAATATAGCCGCATCATCGCCACCGCCGCCAATAATGGCCGCGTCGTTGTGTATGACCTGAGTCGTCCGGGAGTAGAATATGGTCGATTTCATGAACACAATCGGCAAGTCCATCGATTGGCATTCAACCCACATCGAGGTCCCTGGCTTCTTTCGGGTAGTCAGGATGCTACCGTTCGACTATGGGACTTACGTGCCCTGTCTGGGGATAAAGCTGTGATGCGCCTGGGAAGCAAAAGTAAGTTTAATAGCTACAGCGAGGCTGTACGCGATATTAGATGGTCACCAACAGAGGTAGTTGAATTTGCCACAGCCACTGATGGTGGCGTTATCCAACGGTGGGATATCCGCAAGGATAACGCTCCAGTGACAAGAATCAATGCCCACGAGCGGCCCTGCTCATCGGTAGATTGGCATCCGGATGGTAATCACCTCCTGAGTGCGAGTATTGACAAACAAGTCAAGGTCTGGGATCTTTCGTCTAAACAAAAACCGTGCCTACAGTTAAGAGCACCACAGGCAGTGTCCAGTGCTCGATGGCGTCCCCATTCTCAGCATGGCGATAGTTCTAGAACACCCACCCCTTGGGAATCCACGCAAATTATAACCTCGTATACCCAAGAAGATCCGCGTATACACCTTTGGGATTTCAGTCGACCACATGTTCCATACATAGAGATCGACCGTTTAAACCAGTCCGTATCTGATATGTTATGGCATTCCAATGATACTCTTTGGACTGTTAATGGGGAAGGATTGTTTATGCAGGTAGATATTAATGCTGAACCGTTGATTGCGGACAGACGCCCACCGTGTGCCGTAACATGGAATTCTAATGGCGAGATGCTTGCATTCTGCCAAACAAGACCAAGGCAACAGAAATTTAGCACTTCTTTCAAGTGTCTCAAAAGCCCCCGGCTAGCAGAAACCATGCCTGTTCCTATTCCGCGGAATAATAAAACGGCAGATGATAAATTTGTCATGGCCAGCCACAGCTTTACGGATGATGGCTCTAGCGAGAAAACAAAGTTAGCCTCAATGTTGAAGCGGAGTAAAAGTGCGGGAAAAGGCCCAAAGTCACTGAGCGGAACCCCCCCAATGCAGGATGAAGAATCGAATCTCCTCTCTCATGGAAAGACGATTGACGTTGAGGAAGTTGATTTATGTGAGCAACGCGGCTTATTGGGGCGCATTGATGGTGCAACATTTAATCCAGATTCGTTTCGATATCTGACCCATCATTATTCCCCCCTAATGATAGACTCAGCCAATGGTTATACCCCACTTGACTCAGCAAAACAACTTTTAGACGGGCTTAACGTGAACATTACCCAGGCTGAGTCTGCTGGTCTCCCTCGTCTTGCACAAACGTGGAGAGTTGTTGCATATACCATATCTCAAGAGTTGAAATATCAAAACTCTCAGCGCCAAATTAGCCTTAGCCAAACTGCCGCCCCGAAACATCCAGGGAAAAATAACTATAGTACTGGTAGAATCCTGAGACAAGACCAGAGTGGCGGTGGTGAGAGACCGAAAAGTCGGCTTTTTCAAGCTATAGGTGAAGAACCCCAAAAGCTTCTACCTGTTGTTGACTTAGAAACTGCATCCAATGCTACAACTCCCCTTGCTAGACCAATACCTGATTCGTCGATCGGCGCTGCTCTAGCAAGCGGCGAACTCGCTGGTTCCAATATCAAGGATGATTATATACAACTTAAGTCGATCCCTCCGTTAACCCTGAGTGAACCACCGTTGAATGAGCTGTCCAAAGTGCCCAGTCGAACAAGGAAGCTCGACTCTCAACCTTTGCCAGTATTGCCTGAGGATAACTACGTGATGCAAACCCCAATCAAGAAACATTCACTGGACCAAAATACCAAGAACTCTAGTTCCGAGTTACAATTAATCATGGATCAAACAAGATCCGCTCCTCGTGCGATCTCCGGAAGGTCGGAATGGAGATTCGAAGACATGCCAGACCCTAGCTCCCGGCGTGAGTCAAGTACTGCGAATGAAGACGATGAAGACGAAGACGAAGCCGATTATATTCCAAAGGCTGGGGAAGAGGGCTCTCCGCTGCAAGAATATCAACTCTTTCGAAATCGCCTTCTTTCTATGGAGCCTCCACCTGTAGAACCACCCAGGCCTCCACTCCCAGTAGGGTACAGCCGTCAGGAATCGTCCGACAGCTTTACCATGTTTTCTGCATCTACGGATAGTTCTCAGCGCACTAAATCATTCGCTGAAGCTACTTCTCCAGGCATATATTCTGGTCCTCCTAGGTTTGAAAATAGTGCTTGGTCCGCTGCTGTGGAGGGTTCATTACAGGATATCCCCGAGCTGGAAGGCAGTTCTCCTCCTCGAGCCAATCGATGGAAGAATGATGAGGTGCTGATTGATGACGGGCCTGTTGATGATTTGCCCGTGTTAACCTCTAGCGTCGATCTTGAGAGACCAGTCGACATTCTGCCCTTCTTAACGGAATCCGATCCAATCCAGCCCGCGGGACAAACGAAGAAGCATCAAACTAGCTCAGTTATACCATCGAAGCAGAACAATGTTCCCATAAAACCTGAAGAGACAGGGAAAGCCGACATTGAGAACATGCCACTTCCAATATCCCCAAAGCGCTCAACCAGCACCTCCTGGGATATTCAAGCAATGGCCACAGAACTTATACGGCACTATTGCAGCAGCTCAGCTACCGATATACTCACCGCGGCACATATACTCTTCAAGATGCACATTCTCTTTGATTCGTGTGAGGATATCATTCCCTATCAAGAATCCGAGTTCATTTTCAAGCTTTTCAACGAGCTACTTCTTAAACAAAGATTATTTGTCGAAGCAGCAGAGTTTCGTCTCGCCTGCATTCCAGCCTATCCTGCAGTGTACGACTACGCCAAGAAAGATACCTTCATCAACGTGTTTTGTTTTGAGTGCAACAATGCGTATGAGCATCCTAGGCAAGATAGCCTCAGATGTATTCGCTGCAACACCTCCCAGCCTCCATGTACAATATGTATGAGCCAAGAACCTCCGCCTGAATGGGCTCTTGATTCCAACGTCACCAACCCCCCTCCAAAATCAGGCCCCTTTTCATACTCCAACTCCGTATCAACAGAACGCGCATCCACCACGATCCCTAACTCCGAGGTACAGAGCAACTTGGACTCCTTCCAACCTTCTCGCCCATTCGGTTCGGCTCTCTGGTCTTGGTGCCAAGCCTGCGGCCATGGTGCGCATACCGCCTGCCTGACGGCCTGGCTATGCGATATATCGCTGAGCGAAGGCGGATGTCCTACACCCGGCTGCTTCCATGATTGCGGTCCCGGCCCGAGGCGGGAACAAAACCGAGCCCTACAGCAGGAAGCCAGCAAGAAGGCCCGAGATGGCCAGTATTCACGTAAAGCTAGCGCGTCGCTGGTGAAGAGGGACTCGTGGACTGCGGGAGAGAGTAAGGCTGTTGAGAGGGCCAGAGGTTTACTTGGCGGCGGAGCAAAGCCCGTTGGTCAAACGGTTTCTGCATCCGCTGCAGGAGCTGGACCTGCCCCGCCTGCTATCGTATCGCCGAAGAAAGTGCGGTTAGTTACTCCAGGGGAGCAAGGGGGAGGAGGTCAGAGGAGATAAAGTATATAATTAGTGGTCTACTTCTTTCATATCTAGCATTCTGTGTTATTGTGCGTTTTATATTGGATGGATATACCCGGGATGTTGTTGGTGCTGTCGTTTCTTATGCATTGTGCTTTGGCGTTTTTATAATTTTGCTACGAATACGAAGATATTGCTTTCTTTTCATCAAGTCGTGGGCGAACTATGCCATCTCTGAGATCTTTCCGATTACTCTGCTGCTTTTTCTTAATGGGCAGCTCTGCCCCCAGATAAACTCCAGTATTGATGAATTCCGACGGATAATAACGAGCTACAGAATAGGTATGGTAATGGCACAGCTCAAGAGAGTAATAGGACTGTATACCTAAATGGTGTCGTTAAGTCGTTGAAAAATACATAACAGAAGCAACAACTAAAGCAAATGTTGACCGTGAAGGTATATACACACATCGAAGATATGGGGTAGGCAACAAGGCTAAAATCTCCGCTTCTTCTTCGCTGGCGCGCCGGTGCCCTTGTTCTTTGCATCCAGTTGCCGTCTAATCTCCTCTCTTTTCCGATTCGCTCGTTCCTCTGGGGTTTCCTCCCTGACCTCTTTTTTCACCTTTGTTGCAGGACGGGAACTAGGCGGTGAAGCCGACCGTTTCGGGCCCCGTGCTTGGCTAGCCCTGGAAACGCTGTCACTACCACCGGCAACATCGTCGTCACCATCACCAGCATCATTATCAGCAGCCGCAGAAGCCGTACCAGCAGGTGACTCCTGTTCCTCTGTGTCTTGTTTGTGGGCAGCTTTGCGCCCTCCACCAATCATACCCAGCTTACCAACTCGTTTCGTGGGTTTGGGCGCAGTTGATTGTTTGTTATCCCCGTCTTCGCCGCCCTGTTCGCGCATCTTATTGGACGACGAATGTTTGCCATTATTCGCTTCATCTTCTTCCACTAGTTCCTCCGATGCTTGGTTTTGGTTTCGCCCTCTTGCAGGCATCGTGGTTGGGCTACTCTCTGTCTCTGCTACTTCGGGACTCTCTTTTCGTTTCTTGCCACCGATTTGACCCAACATCCCACGATCACGAGGCTTGCCTGATTTCTCGCCCTGCTTGGATTTTGGTTGGCTATGCAGGCCACCGTCGTTGCTCGCAGTACTTTGTTGGGACGCTTTTTGCCTTTTTAGGCTAGTATCGATGTCACCTTCGTCCTCTAAAGTTGTCATACAGGCATCTACATCTGCCGAGAGTTCGTCTGGTTCGCCGACGCTTGATGCAGTATCGTCTGGTGACTCACGACGGGGAGGAGGAGCCACATGCTCTCTTTTTTTCTTTCCCCCTATTGATCCCAGCCCTGCTGCCTTTGCCTTATTGGGTGGTTTGTCCGATACTGACGATGCAGTGGAATCATCCATTATTTCCTTTTTTTTCTTTGATTTGCCTATTGAGCCAATGGTTTTTGACTTTGACTTTGCTTTTGGAGAACCTGGACGCTTCATTTCTCGATTGTCCTTCTTGTTGGATGGTTCCATCTCAACGTCATCCGACTCATCCCCCAGTGGCGTACTTTTAAGCCTAGGAGGAGTGGCCTGCCTCTATCAGGACAGTTAGCACTAACATGGCATTGATTTTTTGTGTTCTCGATTGTTTACACACCTGAAATTCGTCTTCATCCTCATGCTCATCTTCTGTCACACCCATATCTTGAGGTGACATTGCTGCTTTTTGTGGAACTTGCCTATTGGGAGAATATCCTCCTTTCAACAAGGTAATGTTGTTCCACCAGTCATCCGAAATTTGCCCGGCACGTTGCGTATCAAAGGCCCCTTCCCCACTTGAAAGCTGCTGCATAATTGCAGGCGCAATATTGTGATGTGACGTTTGACCAGAATATTCAACGTTCCACGCTTCTTCATCAAATGGAGCAACCCCTCTGACGAGCTTGGATGCTTGGGAGAACAATGATCCCTTCCGCCCAGCTCGCACCCCAGTCATGCCTGGGAGCACAGTAGAGAGATCAACATTTGAACTTTCGATTTTGTCAAATAATCTTCCAAGTAATCTATCCTTCTCTTTCAGTATCTCTATAAGCAAATGAATCCGATTTTCTTGCTCAGTTCCTCCTTGTAAGGCGGGCAAGAGTAGGTTCTGGGTCAAGGCGCTCTGGGGCAACCGAGATAACTGAATAGACCATGTCAAAGGCTCTAGAGGGGACGGTAACTTTGTTATAGTAATTAGTTCTATATTCGAGCCCTTTTTGCAGCCTTTTAGTGATATCGAGGAGCCCTTGTGGCCGTCAAGGGCGACACCAATCTTCTGTAGCAGAACAGAAAGCTGATCATCGTCCTGACTTGGATCGATGCTCGTCTCATCTTCTGATGCACGCTTTAGAATGCTCCTGCGGTTCAAGCTTTCGCCCCATATATGGGCTAAATCCGTCAAGTACAGTTCATAGCCTTTTGAGGCTATTTCATAGCTGAATAGTAGAGGAGGGCATTGTTGTCCGTTATCGAGAAGTGGCAGTCTCTTCCAAGTACGTGTTGTCATAGTTTTTTGCTATTGCATGGGCCAGTAAACCAAAATTTATCAAATATGCTGTAAGTAACGGTAGAGATACTCCCCTCAATGTGTTGTTTCCAGGCAGTTGGATGGTCATTATTGCGGGTGTTGGTGGTTGTGTCTAATAGCCAAGGAACGCGATGCGGCTTAAAATGGGAACCTTTCATTCAACCTTCAAGAGCTTCAGAGCGCACCCGATGATACAATAGAGCATACAAGCAAGCAATCATACTACCGTTCGCGTCAGATCACTTAATTTTGCTTCGCTATCACTTAAGGATGCCGTGGAATGCTTCGGAGAGAGGTGGTGGGAAACGAACTCGATCACCATCCCCACCAACTCAAGCTGGAAAAGTTCGACATAACGATGATCATCGCTCGTCAAATAGCCGAAGCAGAGGGGGAAGAGGAGGAGGAGGAAGAGGAGGGTCGAGCTATAATGATCGTCAATCGTGGAATCCGAAAGAACAGGCGCGTCTGAATCAACTTCAGGAAGATGAGAAGATGCGAGAATGGGTGTCTCAAGAGGATAATTTCGTACTCAAACAGGCCAAAAAGAAGGCTGAAATACGGGTTAAAGAAGGCCGCGCAAAACCTATTGATTGGCTTACAATTACACTACGAGTCATAGATCCGACTAGGGACCCTCTGGATGATGAAATACCGGATTCAGAGTTGGATGTCATTGAACCAGAGGGAGTGTTCGAAGGCTTATCCCCAGCTCTATTGATGCATTTAGAGCAAGATATCGATACATTCATATCCCTCGAAACTAGCACTGAGAATCTAGATTATTGGAAGGTTCGTTAGCTTGAATTCTGGTGTTTTCAAAGTAAAAATTGGGTCACTAACTTCTCTCACTTCTTCTAGACTATGAAAGTGATATGTCAAGATCGAATACAAAAGTCAGAGTCATCCGCGCCGGAAGATCGCGCCGTTACCTCAGTTGCAGCGGATATCAATAGACTACTAGGCCCGAAAACATACGATGAACTTATTGCCTTGGAAGCTCAAATCCGCCGAAAGCTGAGGTCCAAGGAGCCGATTGATACGGATTATTGGGAACAGCTACTGAAAAGTCTAACAGTGTGGAAAGCGCGCGCGAAACTAAAGAGAGTCTATCAAGCCGTCATCAAAAATCGAGTGGAAAATCTACGGAAGCAACAAATTGAAGAAGCGCAAAATGTTCAGAGGAAGCTTGCTCCTCTTGCGCCATTTGAGAGCCCTGAGCTTGCCACACAAGGTTTGGAGCAGATGTCACAACTCGATCCCGAACCTCTACTTCAACTAAGGCCCCATGACAAGAATTTAGAAATAATGGACGAAGAGCAGTTGTTGCTTAGTATAGTATGTCAAGTTCTCCTTTGTTTGATCCTTGTCATTGTCGCGTTATTGCTCCCAGCAAACTAACCCGACCTCTAGGCTCAAAATCGAAAGAAAATCATGAAAATGGGTTTCGTTCCTTTACGACACCGGTCCGCTGAACAACAAGCACCATCGGGAATGACGGCTGTAGATACTTCTGCTGCAACTTCCGTTGCTCCGCGATTTTTAGCCATTGCCAATGATGATTTCTCGCAAGCTACTAAAGCGTTGTATGAAAGAGAAGTCGCTCGTGGCGTTAGTGAGAACGAAGAAATATTTGTCAATGAGGAAACTGTTAGCACAGCAAAGCCTTCTTGGGCGAATAAGTATCGGCCTCGCAAACCGCGATATTTCAATCGGGTTCAGATGGGATATGAGTGGAACAAATACAATCAAACACATTATGACTATGATGATCCCCCTCCAAAGGTGGTGCAGGGGTACAAGTTCAATATTTTTTATCCCGATCTCATTGATAAAACGAAAGCTCCGACATACCGGATCGAACGGGAGCACGGTCGGAAACGGGGCCAGTCCTACGCACCCGCGGGTGAGGAAGACACATGCCTCCTTCGTTTTATTTCCGGTCCGCCGTATGAAGATCTGGCATTTCGGATCGTAGACAAGGAGTGGGATTACAGTGCAAAACGGGAGAGAGGGTTCAGGAGTACGTTTGATAAGGTATGTATGCCTTTGTGGCCGATGGTGTGCGGCGGATCGCAAACTTGAGTTGCTCAGAGCGTTCAGCTACTGACAGCGATTTTTTTTTTTTTTTTTTTTTTTCACTAGGGAATTCTCCAACTCCACTTTCAGTTCAAGAAGGTATGACCACAATCATCTCCCCCACAGCCAGTAGATTTGAAACCGGCTGACTAGATTTTGTTTCTTTAGATATACTATCGCAAGTAAGGGTCTACGTTTTGGTGGAATTTTGTTGTCAAGCAAGAGTGCGCTATGTTTGGTAAATGAGTCAAATAATAGCGCAAACTCCACTACATTCTTGTGGTAGAGACAGACAGACATGCTTGCGTTTCATATGATGTTGCTGATTCGTTGGGGTTATTCCAGAGTATTCATGACTCCTGGGGTTTGTTTCTCCATCTTAATTTCGATTCTTGGGATGAGAGCTTCATCCAAAGAGCTGCCGAAGCAAGCCATCTCTCATTTGGGTTGACAATTCTTTGTGTCTTTTCAAGCCTGCAAGGGAAAAAAGGTAGCAGCACGGAAGGCAAACTTGCATTAGATATCGATATTCTGGATGTACCCAAAATGATAATTGCATTATTTACCATGGGTTTTTTGAGGATACAATTTTTCAACAGGAAAAGAGATATTTTTCCTGAACGGCTTCTTTTTTTATTTTTTCTATTTTAGTTTTCTTTCCCTTTTCTTTTTCCTTTTTTTTTTTTTAATTCTTTTTGCTGAAAATTTGATTTCTTTTTTCTGGATTGCGGGCTGGGATCTGTCTCATCAGGCCCAGGGCCGCAAGAACTTCCAGAAGACTTTTTTGTCTTGAGCCGGAGCCCTCATCGACCCCTGTTATTTCCAGCTAGATTCCTCTTGCTGCAGGATGTACTACTCCGTTGTCACTCATGACAGGTTTTCTATGCTGCAGCTTTCCGTTCAAACCAGCGTGACGATTAGTGTGCTTGACATATTTCCCCATTATTTCGCTCCGTGCCGTCAAGCCAATCTGTAGAACCTCTTCCACGATCCCTGGACCTTAATACCTATATGGCCCACGAAGATTGCTGTTCCACAAGCGCATTCTTCTTCGGGCAGAGCCATCTTCCCTCTTTTCATGAAAGCGCCCTCAAGTTATTTACCACCTACCTTTCTTTGTTTGCTTCCTCTTGCTGGCTCTTATTCAAGAGGTTGTATCTGCAGCAATCGGGCTGCCTGGTGAGCTGGCATGTTGACCAGCAGCGCCCAACTATGATGCTATATGACTTTCCTCCGGAACACCTTCCCCCCAATTACCTCTCCATCATTCTCCATATCTTTGTCTCACAAACCCCGTTCCTGGACTACCCATCTGACTTTAGCCTCATATCTAGAGCTTTGTTGAACCCGAAGCTTAAGACTACTTGAAACACCTTGGATAGAGGGAATGCGCTCGGTTTATCACAGTTCATAAGAAATGGGTCATGACGCAGATATCTTCCCTCCCTTCTATCCGCAGATGCATTATGACAACAACCCCTCTCCACAGTCTTTCCCCTCTTTGCCTTCAAGCTTTCCTCTCTCTCCAGAACAGCAACGATTGCAGGCTCTATCCAATATGACTCTCTCTCATGACCTAGATATGGACCTGGTCTCCTGTCCGATATTGACTCAGAATACACTCAATCCAAGTCTTTTAGAGGCTTCAACTGTTCCGAATGCTCATCTTGCCCACAACGCTTGGAACCCGGCGATAGATCAGACGGCATTATACAACAATACCGCTTCGAGCTATGGGTCTCAAGTTCCTAAACAGGATCCATTCTATCTGCATCCTAATTGTGCGATACCGCCAGATCCCGACTTTGATATATTCGCACACAATTTCCCAATGCTGGACAATATCACCGCACTTGAGCCGCCATTTGAATATCAAGTCCCACAAAGGCCTAATCATGGAATTACCGCACGATCAGCCGGACAACTATATGGCGGTCAATATCCCAACCTAGCATCACTTTCTTCCAAGCCATCATTTGAGAGCACTATTTACCCTCCACCCTCTCCAGCAACCTCTATTGGCTCAAGCGCACCTGGGGATTGCCAGGGCGTCCCCAATAACTCCGAAATGCTCTCCCGTTCGATGCCTGAGTTAAACACCACAATATCTGAAGATGAAACGGATGAGGATAGTGGTGCTTCAGAGGAACCTTATGCTAGACTGATCTGGAGGGCACTCATGTCAGCACCCGGGAAAAGGATGGTTCTGAAGGAAATCTACGAGTGGTTTGAGAAGAATACCAATAAAGCCAAAAACTCCGATTCAAAGGGATGGCAAAACAGCATTCGCCATAACCTTTCTATGAATGCGGTGAGTTTCCTGAAGATCACGGATATTAAGCTCAAGCCACCCTCCCCTCCCCTGTCTCTCTTCCGCTCTCCCTTATCAGAAAAAAAAATACTAATGATGGAGCTGAGTCCAAACAGGCTTTTGAAGGCGTCAAGGACACATCGTCACCAGATGGGGTATCGCGAAAATCCGGAAATGCATGGGTTCTGACATCGAAAGCCATCGCACAGGGGGTACAATCAACAACCCGTTATAGGAAACCAGGTGTCCACAAGAAAACACCGAAATCAGAACATCCGGCCCCTCAACGCCAGCGCTCAGGAGCCAAAGGCGGCCGGGCTGCCAAGAAGGCCGCTAGATATAGACGAGCCCTCCAGGAAAACGAAAGGGTAGAGCGACACGTACAAAACGCAGCCAATCTTGAGATGGATTTTGGGACTGATGCATTCCCAGCACAAGCGATATGTCCCATCGATTACGAAGCGTTAGTATCAGCTGCAGTACCAGAACCCAGCTATACATTCGGGGACCAAGAGCTCGGTAATCTCGTGGGATGTACTGGCCCGAACCCGCAATCGCCCTTATTTTACTTTGACGGGGATTTTGACGGAAACCAACTTCATGATTTCATGATCATGGGCGGTCAGACGATCGGTCAAGATTTCAATTCTCCTCTGATACGATAATTCTTTCCTCTCCTTTTTTTATTTTATTTTTTTATTATGTTTTTTCTTTTTCCTTTTCTTTTTCTGTTTTGTTTTGTTTTCCCCCCAGTGTGGATAGGGTGATTCCTCATTTCTATTTTTTTATACTTAATTGTATTTCAGTCTGATCTCAATCCCTCCTTTTTATTTGCCACGATTATCGGTTATGTGTCTCTCTTAACAAAAAAATATTTAGTCGGTCTACTGATGTACTGCTTGGATTGTATATGCTATCTTTATCTCTGTGAATGTTCTTCAGTTTGTTGTTATTTCATGTTTCTTTTTTATTTTGATTTACCAAAGGGAGAAGGCGGCGGATGGAGTGTCTGGTTTTGGCTCTTGAGTGGGAATCTTATCATTTTATTTATTTATCTATTTATGCAAAGGGGGTCTGGGGGTTCGTTCTTTTCTTTTTCATCTCCCACGAGTGGGAAGGGGATTCGGTTCACATCAGCTCGGGACACGAGTAAAAAATACACACGGACGGATGGCTTCATTTCAAATAGCATGTACATTAGGAGGAGTGATTCATAATGGGAAAAAAATCATCAATCCAATCCAATCCATGTATACAACTAATTTAGTTCGTGACCAAAGACGCCATCGAAACTGCAAATTATGTAGAAGGAGGTACATCCTCGTTTCTTGCGGGGAATCAGAATTCTCTCATTCTCTCTTGCAGCAAAACGAAAAGAAACGAAAGAAGAAGAAACCATGGGATGATCGAGTCTGGATCTATTTTCACACTATCTAAATAGATCATAAATACTGAGCGCCTGGGCACACACACACACACACACACACACACACGCACATAACCATGGCGCAAACACGCAAGATGCAGGGGAAAGTGAAGCA
>JANTQB010000167.1:0-30090 GCA_032988175.1 Myotisia sp. PD_48
TGATTAGGTAACAACCCGCATAGCTGCCGCCAAGGCGGCTGGGACGGTGTATGACCAAATCAAATCAAATCAATCAAATCAACCGGGCTATTGAAATATTAAGCCTTAGTTAACATAAGCTCGATAGAATAGGGAAATAGGAGTTATCTCAACCAACGTTTTGACTGCGTTCAATACTTTGTTTTTTTTTCTTTAACTACTTGGAGCCAGGAGAATTGGTATGACAATGATAATAAATAGTTAGTAGTAGTTATAACTATAGGGTCTATAGTACAAGGATAACTGCTTTACCGTTGCTAACCGCCCACTCTAATTAGCTACAAAACCCAGCCACAGGTTTTATTGGTCTGTTTCGTTTTCAATGTTGTGCGCAACACTGATGGAGGATACAATCTTTTCTTCTGTTCTCCCTCAAACCCGTCAGAAAATGGGAACCATTCACAACACCAGGCCAACCGGCCTCATGTCTCTCCCGAATGAACTACTCTTATGGATCGACAGCATGATTGACAGCTGGCAAGCCTTGAACTCTCTCGCACGGTGTAACAAGCGCCTCTACACGATCCTGAATCCGCTCCTCTATCAACAAGATGCGCAATTCGGCCAGTGCGAGGCTCTGTTCTGGGCGGCAGATACCGGATCAATCAAGACTGCCCAGCTCTCTCTCGACTCGGGCGCAGATATCAACACTCAGCGCGATAGATACCCATATCTAGCAAGAACCCCCATATTCCAAGCTGTTACGCGGTGGTGCGAACTGGGCAAAGTTCTCAAGGGTCCTGAACCCACGCCAGAACTGGCTGAGAAATACGATCACTTCATCCGTTTCTTGCTTTCTCGCGGAGCTGATCTTAATCTCGTAACCAAACCTCGTATGAATTTTTGTCTTTCCTATGCTTGTCGATACTATCCCGACTTGGAAGTGTTTCGAATGTTACTTGAGAATGGTGCGGATCCAAACCTACCAGTGGATGCGTGGGGAGGGACGATCGTCCATGAACTAGTCAGGCTCCTTGCTGGAACGGATCCCAATCATCCTAACGAGTTTTTGGAGATGCTACGCCTATCTCTTGAGCACGGAGGAGATCCGAACGCCCGAAACAAACGACAGGTAACGCCTTTACATGTGGCAACTAATTTGTGGCGACCTTCCAGAGAGGATGGCGGTTTTGCAGTTGTTGAGAGAGCGCAATTGCTCATAGAACATGGAGCCGACGTCAACGCGAAAAATTACCGTGGCCAACTACCTTTGACACTAGTGGTTTTATATAAATCACCACCATTGCATAAGGAATTGGTGAAAATTCTCGTGAAAAATGGGACAGATACCTCCCTTTGTTCTTCGCCTCGGCGCCGTGAAGACCAGGAAAAACTCCTGAGAATTTGTGACGAAATTTCGGAATCTACAGGACTGAAATATGAGTTTATCCCTTTTGATTAACACCACCATTACTGGTTGCGTCTATTGCGGCTGTTCGCATAAAAGCGGACGTATAGCTCCCGCTTCTATATACATTCCAAAAAATTCAAATAACCCAGTGTTGTCTATGAGACGGGCGTCACTGCAGGTATAGAGCTTGTCACTGGACCTGGCGCTTGATCCCCACCATACACAGGGCCCACGCAGTATGTTATCCCAGTCTTAAGGCTAGGGTCACATCTGGTTGTTGACAAGGAAGGATTTACTGCCCAAAATAAATGAGCATGAATAGATTGCCCAACGCATATACCCGCGCAGGTGTCACCCTCAACAATGGTGTACCATTTACCACATCTTCTTGTTGTGTTCGCAGCTATTGTTGAGTTAACAGGAGAGACTCACCTCGAACCACGTACCAGAATCGCAGAAACCTAGAGAACTGGAACCAGAACCACACAGAGAGGTAAAGTACAGAAGAAAAGTAGTGACTGGCTAACTTAGCCAAGTCAAGAGGGATACAGAAGACAAAGGGGTTGAAGTAGTTTCTGTGTGGTTCTAGTTCCTGGTTCTGGTTGTATGTTAGCCAGTCAATACTTTTCTTCTGCACTGTTAGAGAGATGAAGCGAGAAGAAGAGGGAGGGAGGTGGGAGGAGGAGGGGGGGAAGGGGGATTTTATACCCATCGGAGGGGTCTAAGAGTGAAGCCAAGCTCTTCTAAATCGGGCAGCAGCAACATCACATCAGGGAAGCCGCAGGACAAACAACAGAAGGAGTCACCAAAGAGTCAACAAAAAGTAGGAAGTTAAGTATTCTCCTTCCAGCTTTGGTGCCCTTTTTCCCACAATATACCCGAAGAGTTAAGCAGCATTGCACCTTCTAGTTTCTCCCCCATTCCTTCCATCACTGTATGGAGAGAGAAACAATATTCTGCAGTCACTACTCTGTGCCTACCTAGGTAGATTTGGAAGGTTCTATCACTTCCCTTCAGTCAATGAGAATGGCAGGTCAAGTTCTTTATCCTTAGTGAAGGTCCTTAATATTGAGTGAGATCTTTGTCCTTATCAATTAAGTGAGTCACTCGAGTTCTTTATCCTTATCAGGCGAGTCTTTGTCCTTGGTGAAATGATGAGCGTGTCCTTTGTCAGTTACTAATATTAGACAGTTTGATATTAACTACTAGTTACCTTAGGTACTCAATCAGATTCATCTATAAAAGCGCTGATCTATCCCTGCTTTCTTTCCTCTTTTTTTTTTTTTAAACTTCTCTCCCTCCAAAACCTATTGGCAAAATATACTCTTAACCACTGCACCAAAAGGTCAACCTTAGGAACTAGGTTCTAAGAATGATATTTTTAACACCTTTCTACACCACATATCATCTTCATCATTTGACTATCTACTTTTTACGAAATTTGACAAACATCAATTGCTGCCACAAGATGGCACAGCCTCGCCCACACTTCATGACCGTCGATTTCAGCCAGGTTCTCCATAGCTCAAAAGCCCACCGGGAATGGTATCTGAGGTTCAAAAAAAAACTGATTCGGGGATTTTCTGGCAAAACAGGGATCGGTTTAAACTTCACAGAGCCTCGACAATTACCCTCAATCAATACCAAAATTTTGTGAACAAAGTAGGTTGCAGCTTTGAGTGCAAGCATGAAAACGCCGTCGAGTATAACCAAGTTTCGAGCACAAAAGATGCCGGGTTCCAGTTTTCTATTGGCGGAGGGTCTGGAATCATTCACTCATCTTCGCATTGACCTTGAGCTCCGAAGCGAAGGTAAAAATAATCTCCAGCTTTTTGCCATTTGAACGCTCTCGGATGACGAGGGCGTTGCCGAAGAACGAAAGAGATTATAGTTACAACGAAGGAAAGCACCACACACCATTTTTCCGGTCTATTTTTCCTCATACAATTGTCGCTTCATCGTACAACAGAAAATCTTAAAATCTTTTCGCCAATTACTGCCCTGCCAGATCCTATGCATATTCAGAACTTCTACCCGGCGGGCGGATGCGGCCAAGCGTTCCAACGAATAGGAGGAGGACAGGAAGAGGGAGGATGCGCGGCTTTTGCCCGCTGGCCAGATTGTGAACCTGACAACCTACAACATCTTCCGCTTAACCAACCTTTTGATTGGAAAAGACCAGCCTTAACCCAGAAGAATGCTGGAGAAGAGAATTTTCTTATCATAGTATATTTAATCACTGCACCAAAAGGTCAACCTGAGGTCTGTCGCAACAATCTTGAAGTTAGCACGCGCTGCTCGCTCGGAGCAGGGACAGCAGACTCCGGCAGTGACTGTTATAAATCGTCGAGCTCGTCGTTTGGCAGTTGAAGAGACCGTCCAGGATTCTGAGGCCGAGAAGGAAGAAGCAACCCTCTAATTTCTCCTCTCCTGACGAAATTATCCCGATACGAACGCCAGTCGTCTTTATCCACAAAAGGCATTCTGAGGTATTCAGAATAATAGGACTACGTCATGAAACTAAGCAGCAAATGATCGATTATATTGACACTTTCAACCACAGTTATACTCTTCAATTATACCCTGTGTCACTTATTCATGGTCAGCAAGGATCCAGCCAATATTTTTACACCATTGTGAATGCAAGCTCTGGCAGGGTTCCAGCGAATCAAAGGAAGATTACATCATCTCTGAACCCAAGACTCCAGCTTCCATTGACCAAGGTCTCAAGTTTGCGATTACTTGTGACAAAAAGGGCTCTTACCGTTCGGCCCAGGGCCATTCCGAGGATATGTATGGACACCAAGGTAAAAGCGCGTCTAACTCCTAACCCCCTTTCCTCAAGTCAATCTTAGTATCTCGTTGAAATTTTAGCTAATTAGTTGTCAGTACATAGCTGATTAAATCAATCCCCCCCGAGTCTAAACTGGCGAGCATGCCACTTACGAATCATACACTCACCCGAGCTATTTGGTGTAACTGTGCACGACGTGACGGCGCATGTTGTACATAGCCCTAGGAAATTATGGCTCATCCGGGCAACGGAAATCTTCTATACGGGGATATATCTGGGGCGAGCTATTTATCCGTTTATTTTGTCTCCTTTTCATTTCCAACCATATATTTTCGTACGGAGTCATGAATCAACATGCAGCTTATCCCTTTTTAGAACGACTATGTACACAGCATCACCCAGAGCTTGCAGCAAATCACAGGTTACGCCAAACAAGGCCATACATATCGAATAATCTATGATTTAGAATTTCCATATTCCTCTGTTCTAAAGGCACCTTTAAAACGTTGCCACCGACTAGGCCTAGCTTTCCACCTTGTTGTTCCACTTTCTTTCCTGGCGTGGAGGGTTTGGGTGATCCCTAGCTGTATGCTGCATATCCATCTAGATGTTTCCTCGTCACTTCTAACCAACCAACCCGCCAGGGTAGGCACACTAATTTGGCTCTAGTATTCCAAAACACCGACCATTGGCATGAAATCATCGATGTCTCCGGCCCCTCAAATGGTATCCGGCCGTCTTTTCTCCCAATCGGATAAGTACTTGGTAAGAGTTTTACTCCATTCATGAGGACCTCCAGAGGTCTCTAAGTCCTGCAAGGCCTGCAAATTCAGAGACATTGCATGGGCTTTCCTCATTTCCCCCTGTATTGTATATAATAAACCCAAGTTCTCAACTATTTCAATTGCAACACCTAAGAAATCCAACGACTGGTCAAATGGCCGATTATACCCTTGCAATATGCGTTGGTACATATCCTCAGCCTGAGCTAGCTTCCCCAGGTTACCATAAAATGCGCCAAGTATATTACATGCGTGAGCTGTTAATATATGGTCAATACCAAACGGCTCTTTTCTCCCTTGTAGTGCATGTTGATATCTCTCCTCAGCCTTAGCCAGCTCTCCCTGTCCGTAATAACGATCGGCAATCTCGATAAACACATCATGCAGTGGTATAGATGCACTGGTATATTCCTTCCAATATCCTTTTAGTACTTGTTGGTATTTCTCCTTGGCCCCAGCTAGGTTTCCCTGGTCAAAATCAATAATGGATAGACGGCTGATTGACCAAAATATTTTTAGATTTTTAGGACCAAATGCCTTCTTATATCCTAACAGTGCGCATTGGTGCATCTCCTTAGCCATAGCTAGCTTTCCCTGGAAGTAACAAATATCGGCTAGGGAACTAAGTGAATTAAGTGTTGATATATCCTCAGGGCCATAAATATTGTTCTTTCTTTGTAGTAAGCATCGGTATATCTCCTCAACATTCGCTAGATTTCCTTCTTTTGAATAAAGTTGAGCCAAGCTATTGAGTGGTATGAATGTTAATTCATGTTCAGGACCAAAGGTATTCTCATATCCTTGTAGTGCATCACACAAAAGTCTCTCTGAAACCTCAAACTGGCTTTCGTAAAGAAGCATCTGTCCAATTCGCAAGGCTGATGTAAAATGATATCCCACATTATTGTATATATGATCAAATCGTGGCTGAGTTATCCATAACGCATGCATCGATGTGTCAAGATGAGTCATAAGAGAATTATCTGGGGTATCAGATTCAGCAATACAGTCAAACGCGAACCAATATTCCCGTGGGTCAAGAGTTTTATTGAGCTCTGCTAATGTCCAGTCATGTACACAGACATGCATACTCCAGACTTGTTGTTCAACGCGGGGTTCCAAAAAGGAGTACTCTGCTAGGGATCTCATCACACTATCAAAGCTGAACTCGTCTTGAAGCAGTTTACAAAGCCAATCTGGAGACCTAAGAGAAAGCCCATCGCGGAGGAGCGAAAACCAAATATTCTGATTGTCGAAATAGGCAAGCAATTTAAGTAGTTTTGCTGCTTTCGGATTATTGTTTTGAAGGGAGATATATGACAGTCCCCAAGCAGTATATAGTGTACAGTGTTGATATTCTCGAAGCGGAGGCGATGTGCCAATATTCCATCGATCTTCATACTCTTGAAGGTAGCGCTCGAACGTGATATTACTATTTCGGAGATATGCCCCAGCTGTTGCTAGAACTAGTGGAAAGCCTTGTAGCC
Organism: Myotisia sp. PD_48; assembly: GCA_032988175.1. Lineage (NCBI taxonomy): Eukaryota > Fungi > Ascomycota > Eurotiomycetes > Onygenales > Myotisia > Myotisia sp. PD_48. The sequence goes on from JANTQB010000167.1 coordinate 6,454, forward strand.
GCTCTGCTAGCTGCTCTGCAAATGGGTCTAAAAGGGTTATTAGCGAATTAGAGCGATAAGATTAGACAAATACATACATACCATCTTCAATACCCATTCGCCCAGATCGAGTTTTCAGGATTTGAAGGCTCTCCTTAGTGCTTAGGAGCTCACGTACCCGGATTATAGTCCCAGAAATATGGTCCGGAAGCCGTGTAGTGATGATAATTGACCCTTGAGTACTATAGGGATAGTATTTCTCAATTTCAAATTGACTTGGTTCATCATAGTTGTCTATAAGCAATAGCCATCCATTATTTTCAGCATAAGATAGCCATCGTCGAACCTCAGCCACAACTAGATCTAACTTCAAGTCTTCAAGCGCCTGAATGCTAAAAATTGACTCAGCTATTAACCGGAAACTGTCCTTAAGAGTAGTCTCGGATGTCGCCTTCAGCCAGAATATAGAGGTATAGTTCTTAAGATAGCGATTAGCGTAGGCAATAGCGAGCTGTGTCTTCCCAATACCACCAACACCACCAAGGACGAGCCGTCGTTGTCCGTGGAACTTATTGCCCGGATTCAGGACACGTTTCATTTCATCAAGTTCATAGTGACGGCCGATGAAAAGCTCTGGAATGATAAAGGGTACTTGGCCGAGCTGGCCCCAACAGAACCTCGAAAGCTAAAGTCCTGTTGTTGTGTATGGGAGACTATTAAGAATAATTTGGTTAGACAGGGATAAGAATGAACACATGTGGAACCTGAAAAATAAAGTTTAGAGAAGTGTGAAGGTAGATTTGATTTTATGGATACATAAATGACGAATGTCGTACAATATAATGTCGCTTTCACTGCTAAAACAGACTGGCGCAAATTCTTTCTTGTCTATTTGCTAATTCTTACCATAAACATTCTGAGTTCCACCCGTGGAAGTATAATTTGTTTGGGATCTGCTTCCACTATTGTTCGCCAAATGATTCGCCTGCGTGCCGCTGTTGTTGATAGTAATTCCTGGATGTTGTTCTTCAGGAATCGAGCTCCTAAGAGCCTCCATCTCCTTGACAATATTCTCAAGCTCGACCCTCCGCTCCTGCTTCACAGATCTCACCAGATGATTATTCACAACAACTTGGACATCTTGGGTAATAAATAATATAAGCTCTTCGACTTCGCTCCCTTTTCCAAGCCTCTTGATAACTTTTGTATATCTTTCTGCCCACGTATCTTTCTCGCCAATCAGAACCTTTTCGAATATATCCCTCAGCTTTCTGACGTTACGTCGCACTTATCGAGGGTCGTCTCTAAGGACAGGCAGTTTTGTGCAGAAAGCAGGTCTTTATTCTGGCTTAGGTCATTTTCGCATATCTGGAGGGTATCAAGGATTATAGGTAGCCGATGCCCGACAGCTTCGAATGTAGTAGGAAGTTTGAAGTCCTTCTGGGCCTTGTCGAAGATCTTAATCGAGGATTGAATGATAGTGATGACCCCAGAGATACTACCGAGTACCTCCGTACCAGACATCATGAAAAGGTAATTATCCAAATTCAAGTTGTCAGATAACTCTCAATATTTATCGCTTCCTCTCCGACAGTATTGTATGTTTGGAGTATTGTTGACTTCATGGTTGCGGTGGGGTCGAGAACGATGATAACCTTCTTGGCAATATTTTCATAGCCACGTGATGCAAGTACCATATTGGATTAAGCGAAAGCTCGTTGAAGTCAAACTGGAGGTGCACTGAGGTAGCCTCGCCGTTTTGATCTGTCCTAGATGCGGGGGCAAAAAGGTGCAAGGTGGTTGGGTTATGTGGCATGCTAAGAGGCTCAGCAATGAACGGGAACATAATCCAAGTGCACTCCATTACTGGATCTTTTATCCCAACCGAGTAACTACTCTGTATACTCCGTAATATGTAATTGATCGATGCACTGTTGAGTGTCAATAGCCGGTCTCCTTAGGATTGGCCCACCCGTTCCGTTGTGGGTCTCCAATTCAATTTTAAGCTTAGTGCGTATATTTCTGGTCTAGCGCGTCTATTTTGGGTTTGGACCCCCCTATTCCAGCTCTGACATACAAAAACTCCTCGAAAGTCACCACAACAACAACAACCCAGATGAGAAGGGACCCTTTATTACCATGGGAAATTATACGGTCAATTGATCAACTGAATTCAAAGAAGAATCCCCTATCATTTCAATTGGATATTAGACCTAGGAAAACGAGGACGACTCCCGAGCCTTTAAGTATTTGTTGAGACTACGCCAAATCATCTTCCCTCAGAACGCGATTCTACCTCTACACCATACCGTGTCAGCAAAAAAACTGGTTATCAAGCTTCACTAAACGCCATCCTGAGTCCCAAAGTCGATATACGAGACAAGATAGTCATGAGCGAGCACAAAGATATAAAAGTTATACTTAAATCCTTTAAGGCATTAGCGGAGGTTGTTATTGAGCATGGAATTCTACGCGAAGATATCTACAATTTCGATGCGATAGGATTTGCAATGGGATCCTGTGCAACTACTAAGGTTATTACGAGTAGTGAGCGCTCTGAACGGGTAGGGCTCCTACATCACGAATGGGTGACTATTATTGAAGCTGTGAACGCGACTGGTTGGGACCTTCCTCCCTACATAATTGTCAGGGCAAAGAACTCCGAGGAATCTTCATTTTACGTACCCCCACATAATTTTACCGCAAATGGCTGGACAACCAGTGAGACCGGACTAACTTGGTTGAAGGAGGTCTTAATTCCTACTGTGAATCAACGAAGAACGGGCGCCAAAGCACTACTTTTATTAGGTCGCTATGGAAACCATGTATCACCCGAATTTGACCATCTTTGTTTGCAAGATGGTATTATTCCATTCTATATGCCTCTGCATTTATCCGGTCTTTTGCAACCTCTAGATGTGAGCGCTTTCGCGGTATTGAAGCGAGCATACAGTGGATTAGTTGAGCAGCAGAGGAGGCACCGATCCAAAACAGTCAACAAGCTAGATTTCTTCCAGACTTACTTAGAAGTAAGAGATGAGGCTTTTAAGCCAGAGAATATACGGAGTGGCTTTCAAAAGACTGGGATTGATCCATATGACCCGGAAAGAGTGATTCAATTGCTTGATATTCAACTTCGAACTCTACGCCCCTTGGCCCGGCCTGAAGAACGAACACGGATGAGCTCAAGACCACGTGAAAGAGGGCGACAGAAGTGCAGCAATTGTGGTGAGCCCGGTCATAAGAGAACAACGTGCGCCCTAGCCTAGTGTAACTAGACTTATTAATAAATAATATTTTTTTTTAAATGTTTAAACATCGCGATTTAGGACTGTGATTCTTTTCTTTTTCTTCTTGGCTGAAGCTGAGTCAGCATCCACGTGATGGTTCCAACTCCGCCTTAAGTTAGTTAACTAAGTTAGTGTGGGTGGTGGTGATTGAGGCCAAACAGAATGATCAAAAACATCCTTGAAATCCACCTAAACACGATCCCATTTCAGAACCTAAGGTAAGGCTGTTTTTCGTTCTCTTTTCTTTTTTTGACTCTTCTTTGCTTTTTCCTGCCCAGACGAACTGGCCCTCTCAACCCTTCACACGTGCTTTCTTGCCTGGTCTTGAATGGCTTAAACATGCGGCCCTCCCCGCTGCCGGTTGAGCAAAACGGGATCCGTTTCTCTTCGTATAACGATACATTTGCGTTTCTGGTGCTCCATCGCAATGGTTTTACTTTTCATGGGGAACGGAATACATATATATGTGAATATATATGTAACTTTCCCCATGGTTTATGGACCTCTTTTTCTTTCTTGACTCGAGATACCATACCTTCACTTCGTTCTCCCCACTGCCACCCCCAGTTTATTCCCCCCCATCTCCTGTGACTCTTCGTAGAGCCGCTTGTGCTCAACATCTATGGGGTGTTTCATGGCGTCTTCTCCTCCCTTTCCCCATCACATCACTACTATACTCCCTCTCCCAGCTACTCCAGCCGGGAAATAGATCTATGGCTGAATCCACGTTTGACCAGATAGGCCTTGGTGGGACACCCATCCAGAAGAATAATAACTGCGCCCCCACCGACTGCAGCATCTCATCGTCCCCTGGTTGGTCCGCCGATCCGACTTTCCTTCCAGTCTGGGCAAAGAGTCACGTGCAGTTCGCTGAGAATCTCCTGGAGGTGAGTGACGAGCCTATCGAATATTACGACGACGACGAGGATTATCAGGATAATTGCTTCTTTTTTCCCGAAGACTGCGTCTATTATCCCGCGCCGGACTTGTCCACCAAATTCGATGCCAACATTGTTGACTCGGATTCTGAACTGGACTTGGACTGCATCTGTGCCACCAGCACCGCCAACATGAGTCCCGCTCTCCCTAAGATTCGGATGCTCGATAGCTCAGCGCTAGCTGATTTGCTTGATGATAATCTATCTCCTCCAGAGATAACTTCAATCTTGTGCGTGCATAACTTTAACACGAACATAACACTTCCACCCTTATAACTATGACATGAGAAAAAAAAATTTGAACGCATATTTATACATCAACTTTGATATCTTTCTTTTTCTTTTTCGGTTCTTATAGTATATTTTCTACCAATGGCGCTATATTCGCCCATGCAAGTCCTCTCTCGCAGAGAAAGATCCGAAGTCTATGTGCAACCTACGGCGCCGCATATCTATCGTACGCGACAAAGGCCCCGAACGGCAACCTGACCGGAGTCAACCCAAGTAACCATCCCTCAACATTTTCTTCCGCCCCATCCGTGCCTCTAGGGGAGGTCGGATCCATCGTCTTCGAGCTGAATGATCTCGTTTCCGTCGTCACGAAAATTGCCGACAAGGTTCTTCTCGCAGTCGCTGGTCCTCCGCACCTAAAAGCCTCCAAGCCCGCCAAAAATAGCCAACCAGATTCTTCGTCCCATCCGTCTTCTCCGTCAAGTCAGGCTAAACATATCGCTGGGAGTTTGACCACGAGCGATTCTGAGCCCGGTCTGAAGGGTGTCGCTGATGCTTCCTTTTCCACTGCCTTAGAGGACCCAAGATCCTCAATATCAGACGATCCGTTAACCCAACATCAGCAGCAGCAGCAGCAGCAACAACAACATCAACTCTCCTCATCCGCTCCTAATCCTTCCTCCTTCTCAAGCCCCACAGGCAGAAAAGCACTCGATGCTGCATCCATCTCGTCCCACCAACGATCCGAAGATCAAAACACCGATGACGAAAACGATGACGATGCCCTGAGGGCACAATGGGAGATTGATCGACGAGATGATCTTGATCGTCTTGCCAAGCTCAATTTGGATTCCAGTCCATCCATTCTACTAGCCCTCGAGTCAAAGTCGGCGGCTCTAGGAAGGTTTCTAGGCAATAAACTTGCCGATCTTGCTAGCCCAGAGGATTTCTAACCATGATATATTTATTATTCATTATGGTGGACCTTACTTACCTGGGTTGGAGGGGGTGGATTTCTGGCACAATTTCGGTGATATCTTTTTACTACCTATAATTAGTTTCTCCTATACGACATAATACTTCATTGTACTCGAATTTCGTCAGGGTTCTTTTTTATTTTTCATTTATCAAAGACCTGTTGTTAAATTCATGGACTCTAATATTTCATTCTCAAAGCCAAATTTGATAATAAGAATGCTGATAGTCGTTAACCAAAGTTAATATTCAAAATTTCAGATTGGGTATTTAAATCAATAAACGAAGTAAAAACAATAGATAGATAACCAGAAAAGGATTATTGGTAATAAATCATCATCAACGATAAATCTGAACCAAAAATGTCCTCCCTGCCGTGTTTCATTTCCAAAATGACGCAATACCAACCATTTCGTGTCTACACCGAAACAACCCCATCTTCTTGTGGCCCTGGTTTTTCCTTTCTTGCACCTGCAACACCGTCGATTGTTGGCGAAGCTTGATCCTCGGGTTCACTCCTGACATCGCTAGCCTTTTCTCCAAGAGGAGGTGGAGGCGATGAGGACTCTGGAGAGGCAACAAGGTGGGATACTCCACTAACCTTGCGGCTCGGAGATCCGGTTCCATCGTTGCTGCCGGTATCCACAGTGATTGAACCTCCTGTCGGGGAAGATGAAGACTTCGAAGAGTTGGGATTGCTGAGCGATTCCAACGCAGCCTGCCATGTCTCGAGCTCGCTTGCTGTGCTGACCTTGAAATTCAGCTCTTGCGAAATATGGAATGCATTTTCAACCTTCCCTCCAGATACATCCTTGCCCCGGATGACAAACTTGAGGTCCTTGAATTTCCCGATGGAGCATTCTGGGATGTAATATGAGATATCTGGCGACGGGGGATCATATCTGGAGCTATCGCCGTCCTTGAATCCATGGAGGTAGCCTGCAGGTGTAATGACGTAGTATCCGGCGCTGTATCCTTTGATAATGGCCCGCGATTTTCGTTCCAAAATACCTTCGATAACCGGCTTGGTGGCTCGATGGTCCTTGTTAGGAAAGTCAATCTTATCCAAAGAGTGTGGTGGAGTATTTGGGTCGAGTAGGGTATCATGGTGTCGTGCGCCGAAATTAGCCCATTCAAAGTCTGGGGGGATCTGCTGTACGGCCTGCAGTACAGTTGTGTAGATTACTTGCTGATCGGTATTTGACTGGCGTATGCATTGGAAGAGTTGCTCCAATGCTCGCTGCAAGCTATTCAGAATGTGTTTCTCAAAGTCTGGAAAAGCGTTCTGCTGGTCGAGAATGCTTCGGAAGTTGGCATTTTCTTTCTCGATTTGCAAGCACATCCGGTGATAAATACCCCGGGCAAGGATATAAGGGTCATAAGCTGCGTCAAGCTTGGGCTTGGATCTGGTTGCCTTGTCTGCATCGAACGTGGCGGTATATTTACCCAGTAGTTGAACATGCTTTTTGGTGTCTTTGCGGGCATGGGATACCAATTTCCCGGCCTTTGCAGGGCCCGAGCTTATTTCCTTCATTTTGGCTTTAATATCACTGTGTAATTGTTTGAAAATTGGCAGGACTCTGTGTTTGAGTTTATCATCGGTTTCACTGTGGATATCCGAAAGTCTCTATTGTCCTCATGCCGTATCAGGAATCGATATTTCTTTGGAAGGTGGATGTATATTTATATCTTACCTGCGTAACATCTCGCAAATTATCGAATAGGCCACCGATTCCACCTTGGCCTTCAGCGAAATGCTTCTGATCTTTGAGAGGTTCAGAAATGCTCTAGTTATTTTATTTCGGTTAGTAGGCAGTTAACATATCTCGAAGTTGTGTCATTCGGGCTTTACCTTCAAGACCTTCTCATATTCTTTTGAGTGGGCTTTCTGAGCCTTCCCAGTGGCTTCCACATATTTTTCTACACTTTCACAAACATGCTTCCATGCCTGAAGGCGTTCGGATAAGATATTTATGGTCTGTATGGCATTTAACCAAAGAGGATCAAGTTCTGTTAGCTCTCGGTTACTCAGGGTAGTAACATATTGCCTATGTTTGACTATGCGTTTCCTCGTCACAGGTTCTTGACGTTCTTCCTGCTCCTCCTGGCCGCTTTCTAGGGCATCATCGGGATTGGAGGCTTGCTTGGGTGTGATATTTGACATGACAATCGAATAACATCACTGCTGGGAGTGAGAAGAAAAGAGGGTTATTGGAGGGAAAAGAATACAAGAGGAAGGGAAGGAGAAATTAATGAAAGAAAATGAGAGAAAGGTGAATTTAATTATATGGATGGATGACAAGGGCTGGGTATCAAACAACAACGGATCCTGGTGATATATTGACATATGTATATAATAACAAAACAACTAACAAACTCAAAACAAGTTAACTATTTATATCACTCACATCTTTATAATCCGACTCATGGGGTGTCTCCTCGTCGCTGATCGAGCCAGTTGTGGCTGTTGTCCCTACGGTGGTGACGGTGGCCGAACGGCGGGGTAAACCAGCTTCTTTCTCCATTGTTTCGATGCAGCGATAGCACGGATAACAATACGAGATTGTGGCCTGTAATCAACCGAGCGAGTGCACGCTGCACAGAGCAATTGAAATGAGCACGAGATTTCGAGAAAATACGATCACAAATGTGGTTTGGCCGTCAGGCGATGTTGCGATGAAATTTCCAGGTGGGTAGGTGGGTGGGTGCAAATCGGCTAAGGAAGTTTCCGATCGCCAGTGGATAACTAACTAGTTAACTAGATGACTAGAAATTAGAGTGGAAACACTAAAGACATAGGCTAAGAGTTGGATCTATGCACAATTGCAGGGATAGAGAGAGAGAGAGTGAGTGAGAGGAAGAGAGATCAAGTTCACCTATTTATTCCTTTGCATTCAAGCCCAAAAACAAGCCATTTCTTACTTTCTTTGCCTCGAAAAGCGAAATGACGTTATTATCAACCACATTATAGGCTGACTCAGCAGGCACAGGAACACGTCGTTTCACGTGACCCTTCCTATCTAGACAGATCACTTTAACGTAGTTCATAGTTAACAGCCACTTCTTCTTCCTCCTCTTCTTCTCAGCATCACTCTCGTTCACAACTATTAACTCTGAGATACTCGAATTTTTTAGTCGAAGATGGAATCCTACACCATCTCACGGGGAAAAACAATGGCAGTTCCGTCTGAGATATCTGAATTTATAGTCGAAGATGAGATCTTCTAGCACCTCAGTTTACTCTCACAGGAATAAATAGCTCCTTCCACACCGTATTTCCCAACAGCAGTCTATAACCCTCTGGGTGACAATAGTGTTTGTACGCCGGCTACTCTGTACAGAGTAAGAATGGTGTATAGCATTGGTGGTGATAGAGTTGCAAAGGAGTAACTAGGAGAACTGCTGGGATAAAATTAAAATAATGACAAATATAGTGAGCTAAATCTATTGAACTAAATCTAGATCCAACAAACTATTAAAAAGAATAAATGACGTTGAATTATGGAGTATTCATACTCCAACTGATCACTAATCCCTTTCCCCTATCCTTTAGTGACTTGACCAGAATAATTATACGAGATGATGAGTCTCCGCAAGCCAAGCCGACGGAATATATCACCCACCGAGGCATGCATCCAGTTCAGTTCTGAGTAATTGGTTAACTATCCGCAATGAAGGTTCTCGGGGATTTTGCTTCTTCTCCCCGTACATTTCTTCAAGAGTAAATCGAGCATCATGGTGCAATACTACGACTCTATTAGCCCAGACCACCAGGAATGGATCCGGAGTCAAGCTGTTTTCTTCGTAGCCTCAGCGCCGTCATTCGGCAAACATGTCAATATCTCTCCGAAGGGCCTTCCCTCGTCCTCTCTAGCCATCCTAGGGCCCAATGAGGTGGCGTATGTCGATGCTAATGGCTCTGGCAACGAGACTATCAGCCATATCCGGGAGAACGGACGAGTAACCATCATGCTCTGTTCATTTGGGCCTTCGCCTCGGATCTATCGCTTATTTTGTAAGGGAGAGGCCATTGAATGGAACGAGCCCGCGTTTCGGCCGTGTTTGGCCCGAATGAAGTTGAGTGACAACCATATCGAAGGCGCAAGGGCTGTCATTCGTTTGGATGTATTTCTAGTACGTTTTCTCCAATCAATTTTATAGCTAATTAGTAAGTACATTCTAATTTGACTCGCCCAAGGCTCAAACATCCTGTGGATATGGCGTCCCTCTTCTGGCTCTGGCCACAGACCCAACCACCAAGGAACCTAAGCCATATCTAAAAGATCGAGAGACCCTTGGCCACTGGGCTAGTAACAAGATAGAAAAGAACGAACTACATAATTACCAGAGAGAATGGAACTCAGCTTCCTTGGACGGTCTGCCTGGACTCCGCGTGGCCATGAAGGCGGAGGGGAAGCACTTTGTTTCACTTCGAATTTGGCTCTGTCAACACCGGCGTCCCCTAGAGCTTCTAGCTGTTATGCTTGCCTCTGTTTTTATCAGTGTTTTAACTCTCCGGGCCAACGGGATGACCACCTTTTGAATATCCCTCACTCCGTCTCTTACCTTTCTTTATCTACGACTGGAACGAATAACTTTTTTAACGCTTGAAATGCCTGTATTTATCACAAAATAACATTATTTTGTAGATACAAGTTTCTTTCATTTATTTATCTACATATGCTATGTTGCGGACTATCTGATCAGGCTGTATATTTTGCATGTGTCATAACCGAGGAAAAAGGGAAGAGAGAGGCGAGAAACCATAAATAAAAGAGGAGAGGAAGAAACAAGAAACAACGCGCAGGAACGAGAGTAAAGCCAGCCTTCTTCTCTTCCGCCTAAAAACGCCCAGCTCCAGTAAATAAAAATAAAAATAAAAATGCATGTCACCCATAGCTCATCTAGTCGTAAAAGAAAAAAGTCCAGGCCATCCCCACAACTTTGTAGCAAAACCCACGTCGGCCGTAACAAAGCGCAAGGTAGGCAAATGCCTATGTACAACCCATAATAACAAAGCAAAAAAAAAGAAGAAAAGGATAGATATTCAGCATCTAGCACGAGCTTGCAAAATTCTCAGCCGTCTTTCGGGCTCGCTACCATCCCCATCATGAAGAGTGAAGGATCGACTCGGTAGATTCGACGGCTGTGGGCCTCTAAAATCTCTATGTTGCGACGACGCCTCTCCAGCGGTCGCAACTTCATAATTCGGTAGGTCGGCACTGTACACATTCGTCCGAGACTGTAGAGCGGCCGAGTAGCTGGGAACTCGGGACATATCCTCCACCTCACGGAATCGTGCACGCGGGGTGGCCACGCCGGAAGAAAGGTTGTCTTCTTCCGAACCCCGGCGTGAAAAATCTGGTGTCATAAGGCTGTTGAATCCGTTGATTACCGCCGGAGAAGTTTGCGAACGGCGCCGAGTTAATGATGGCTGCTGCTCGGCGTGAAGATCTCGTGAGGACTCAGAGTTGGGTATGTTGAGATTGCTCAAGCGACTGTGCAGAGCGGATGGAGAAACATTGTCTCTGCTAAGGTTATGCAAGCTCGATAAGTTTTCAGCAGACAAGTTACGGCTGCTCAAGCCATAAGGCGAACCGGGCACGCTGTACGGTCCTGGGGTATGATAGCCATAGGGACTTAGTTCACTGTACAGCATATCGAAGTGATGCTCTCCATAGAGCGGTGGAGCGGGTTGAGATAGGAGCTGTTGTGCTCTGAAGATTGACTCGGGTGATTGGTCAATTACGTTATTGTTATCATCCAATGGCAGGTCTGGAGAAAGGAATATAACGATTGGAAGAGTTGCTCGAAGCTGTCAAAAACCAGTCAACAACGCACTTAATATAAAATGTATTCAAGAGAAAATACACACCTCGGATACGTGTCCATCCGGGTTACAGAGCTGAATTCTGAATTTCAACTTGTGGCGAATTTTCATACCCATTGCGTCCGTGTCTTGGATACATTTTCTGAGGGTCTTGGGCAGCTCGATGACCCTTGTAAACTGATATCCTTCTACCTCTTCATTCAAAAGCTCAAGTCGTTGCTCAGACTCCAGGTAAAAGAGATCGGAAACAATAGTTCGGCAAGATTTGCGTGCTATGATAACCCCATCGTCGAAAGCACCATTCCGTAAATCATATGTTTCAATAACTTGCGTCGAGACGTCGCCAATTTTCAGGCCCTTTAGTATCGGGACAAGTCGAAAATCTACCTGTATCGAGGTTCCGAATATAACAGCCTTACTTGGTATGGAAATTGAATATTCCAATTTATTGGGCCAAATATTTTCAACAGACTAGCCATGAATTAGTTAGACCAAATATCTTCTTATTTTTTCCTTTCATTTCACGTCCTTCTTTCTCTTCTGTTTCTTTTTCATTTCCTTTGCTTTTCTTTTGAGGCGGTGTTGGGAATCAAGACGTACCATAATATGCGACAGTTCAAGAGCACTGGGACCAAGCGTACGAATAAGTCTCAAGGGCTTCCGAATTTGAATGTCCTTTGCATATTTACGCCCAATCACGGCCCTGAACTGATATGTAATCCAGGTATCGGTCAACCCTTCTATACTTTCGGGAGTATTTCCAGGCAGTACAACGTCGAATGGGAATTCGTAGTTATCCGCGGGCATAATCTCGGTCTTACCCTTCCCTGCATCTCTAAATTTCCAGGATTTTTCAAAAATGTTTCGCTCTTTCCCAAGCTTCCGTGTCGATATCGAGGAGACAGGATGCACCAGGAACGGCCAACTAACCTTCGACACTCCCGTCAAGTGCAATTTGAGGTGCTTGATGGTCAGCGGCTCCGACAGACATAGCACCAAAGTGCCCTTCACGTGGGCGCTTGCAGCTTCTTGGTTATTTCCTCGGAATATGATATACGGCTCAACCAATCTAAATGATGAAATATAGGAGTTAGAACAAAACGAATAAAAAGGTAAGATGCAATCCGAACGGATGCGGGGCTCACCTAATATCAAAATATTTGGCCTGGCTGGCGCTACCGGAGCCACCAAAAAAACTAGGCGCCATGATTTGATTTCAAAGAACAGGCCACTTCTTCAAATCTGGCAAGGGACAAGTATACTATTGAGGCATATATGGCCTGTAAATCGCATGTGGCGGCTAGAGGGCGACGGGCCAGGACCAGCTATAGCGAATGATCCACGCTACATCAACATAACGTATATATCGATATATACCAAAAATGACTTTAATATATGGCGGATGTAGTTATACAAGTTGGGTGGTGGCGAAGGAACGAAGGATGGGCGAATCGGCTGGAGTGGGAGTGGGATATAGATAAAATTGAAAACGAATGTTTTGTACAGAGAATAAAGATAGTTAGAGGGAAGAAGTAGCAAAAAGAAACAGAAGTAGTAAGAGAGAAAAGAAGAAGCAGAGAACAAGAGCAAAGGCTGACAACAGCAAATTCTTCAACCAAGAGCGAACATTCATGAAAATGTTCGAGGAAATAGAATTCAACCACTAAAAGTCAAAACAGAACAGGAACAAGAAAGTTGGAGGAACAGTGGATAATAACCAGCCAAACATCGTAAAAAGCGCCCTAAAGTAAAGGCTTCGTCGCAAGCGGCTGACAGGATCTTTTTCAGATAGTTACAGCCTATCAATATAAGGCGCGGAGGTTGTATGGGAGATACACCGGGGACGTTTCATCCTCTCACACCCTGGACTGAAAATTTAGTCCCCCCAGGTATCTATATATAAATATGCGCATGCATCAATCATGTACGGAGTACTCCGTAGGTAGTAATCTACTAGTACTTCAAGGATTGTAAAAACCCCGGTGTTCTGATCTCTGAAGCGCTCCATCATCCAACAATCGTCAAAAAGTTATAGTTGATTAAGTTATCTTTGTCCTTTGTCCCACGTTTCAAAAAAAAGAAAAGAGAAGCAAAAGAACAAAATACAAAGCCAATGATGACATCGCCATCGCCCAAGCCCTGATGTCACTCTGCGACCCGCTTTTATGCTGTGGAACATTCGACGGTTTAAACCGCAAACCCTAAATTTGGTTTCAAAAAAAAAAAAAAAAAAAAAATTGGATGGGGGAAGTTTAACAGGCTATTCGTTAGGATGGAAGCCGGTTCGCTGGTGTCGTTCTTAGTGTGTCCCGAACAGTCTGGAGCACGGCGCAGAGCCAGAAAACTCAGAGAAGCGAGACTACCAAACAACCTGAGAGTGGTTTGCGACGGGATAGCAAACAGATGTGACTTTTCTCAAAAGAGCTGCCGAATATCCGTTTGGACTCCACCGATTCCCGCGCCTGCTAGCAACAGAGGTTCCATATGATTTGCACATGGCTGGCCACCATTTTTTCCTTTTTACCCCAAGAGACCAAGACTTGTTGATAAATCAACGCGTCAGGTTATGGTGGCCAAGAGGGGTGATGATTCACGAGACATATTAAGCTTAGTTAGTTACTCGGTCGATTGGTAAACCTCCGCGGTCATGCCAGTAATGAATACCATATGAATTTGTAGAGACGGAGGAGAGAAGCTTGTTTGCTATTCGGGAAAGGGCAAAAAAACACTATTACAGGGAGCAGACGGGGTTGTGGCTTAGAATTCCCCGATCTGAGAGATCTCCGAATGACGGGCTGAATCCTCACGCGTGGGCTTGCCAGGCTGGGGTAAGGCCCATTCGTGTTCGACAGGATTGGATGCAGAATGCCCTGTCGCATGTCATGTCATGGGTGCCGCCATGTTGTGCCATGCAGGCGTTTTTTATACGCGCACCCAAGAAATAGATTGATAAAGAGAGAGAAAGAAAGAAAAGAAAGAAGTGTGAGTGAAATCCCAAAAGGGAAGGTCTAGTGTGTCACATGAGCAGAGCCTTGGCGCGCGGCTTTCGGCCCGAGAAAGTCACATGCACGAGGGCATAACGCAGCTTAGTAATCACCAATATAGTTAGTTATTAAAAGTACAATACAAGAAACAGCAGGCAGAGGAGGAGTAGATACTCTCCCAAGCATAAGCATGAGGATGCGATAGTCATATCCAGAAAAAAGCCAAGCATGAGTAAAAGATACAGAGCCATCATATCCAAAAGTCATTCATGTGCAGATCTAAAAGGGTGAACTCAACCCTCAACAAATATATCCAAAGGTGAATTGAAATAAAGATACCAGAGTAAGCCCCGGAGATAGCGGATATATATAGGAAATAAGGAGGATTATATATGCGGATAAGTGGAGATAAGGCACTGCCAGCACCTTGAATATCCTCCAAAGCTCCCGTGACTGACGGCTTACATGTCCTCAGAACCAATTGCGACTGACGAATCAGTTGTAGATGCGTTGGGTTCGTTGGCTGTTTCGCTGGGGCGATCCCAAGTTTGAATGTGTCCTAGCAGACAAAGCATTAATGTAACACGAACGTGACTGCCATTGGCATAGGAAAGCTGGAATCCAAATAAAAATACCTTCAAGCGACGACGTCATGATAGAATCTTCAAGAAAGCCGAGCCAGCAGATTGGGTCTACCCCTATTACCTTAGACTGTAGAGCAAATTTCAGTATCCGGTCCCGTAGTAATACAATACTAAAGCAGAAAATAAAACAGAATAAAAGGAGGGTGATAGCCTACCAGAATTGGGGGTAACTGGGCTGTCCGGGCCCGAGCCTCAACAACATGGGAAACACACTCTTCTCCCTTCTCCATAGGCTTTTCCGGACTAAACGAATCGGTACGAACACCACTTGCGGTCAAGCTTTCTGCTCGCACACGATTTGTTGCTACGGCACTGTTGCGGTGGCGGGTGGTGACCACCTGGACCTATCGGGGTTCGAGTCAATGTTTGATAGTTCTAAAAAGAAAGTCGTAGGTACAACTTACTGCCTTAGGCCGGTGGAGCATGGCGACACTGAAATCCCATAAAAGAAGCCGGCAGTCATCTCCCACGCTCCCAAATCGATATGTCCTCTCATCGCAGCGCCATGGATCGAATGCGACGCATGACACGAAAGAATTATGGCCTTGACATCGTGCAACTATCCTACGCTCTGCGAAGGACCAGATTGAAACCAGATCATCCTGGCCGCCAGTCAAGATATACTTACCGTCTGGTGACCAGCACACACATATTATATTTCCGTAGTAGCTTGTGTATATATCAAGGGGTCTGAGCATAGTATTAATTAGTTTCTTGTCCCATATAAGAAATAAACACCATCTCAACGGGGAACTTACTTCTCTTTCAGATAATCAACTATCCGGAGAGTCCCATCATCCAACACGACAGCTAAATGTCGATTATCGGGTGAAAACGCAAAACTGTTAACCTTCTGGTTTGAAAGTTTCCAGCAAGCAACCGGGTTTGTCCTTTGATTTTTGGAGTCCACGGATTTCAAGATTTTAAAATTCGAAGATGACCAAGAAGGTTTTTCTTCCCCTTTCTCATTGATCACCGGTATGTTTTCGTCTGGTTCCTCAGGCGTAAACGGTGCATCTTCCTTTTCCTTGTCGTAAACCACCAAGCAGCCGTCAGAATGAGCTGCAAGGAATAAATTCTCCGATCCTGGTATCCATTTGATATGGTTCACAGGGGAGTCATTTATGGCTCCGTTTTTATTTATCCTGGCATATTTCTGTTGCATTGGTTCGTACCAGATGATATCGCCTGCTGACGATCCCATCACGATGTCAAGATGGGCAGAACTTTTCGTCAAATCGTTCACGTCGTGACAGAGCATATGTGCCTTGGTAAACAGAATCTTGGTGAGAGGATCTTGTTTGGCGGCTGAAGCAAAGTCTAGCCATTGAAATGACCGATTGATGTTCGCGAAAACATATAGGCCATCCTGACTACGCTCTGATAGCTTCTTAACGGCAGGTTCGTGCACAATGACCCTTGAAATAAAAGACGAGGTGCTCTTGACAATGTTATTTTTCGGTTTCCGTCGTTTCAAGCCCGAAGGATCTTTCGCATTGCTTCCAGTTAGGGCGAGAGTACCCTCTCCGAACGCTGGTGCTCGCACCACGGTTTCATTTCCATTTAGCTGGTCACCAACCGTGCGACCTTCGTACTCGTTCTCGTTGGTGCTGCGCGGCTTGGATGCCAGGCTCGACCGCGTATTCGTTTTATAGAGCTGAGAGTCTCGTTGCCGGGGTTTTAGGATAACGAGTGATATCTTGACTCCAGTTGTTGGGGGCGTTGCTGCGGTAGCTAAAGGGTTCGGATTGATCACCGGGGCTTCTGTCGGGTGAGGTGGAGGGGTCGCAAGATGTAGGTCTTCCCGAAGTTCATATGTTCCTATACCGAAAACACCATTTCCCTTTTTTTCAGTCTCAATTGTCATAAAAGAATCTCCGGAATTTGGAGGACAAAGTCTACCTTCGCCAACCTGCAGTGGGCAGCCACCTTCGGGGTGTTTTAGTACATTGGAAGTCTCTAAAATGGGGACGGGCATGCCGTTGGCCGTGCCAGCGGCATATGCGACAGGCGTCACATATCGGGGGGGAGGAGGAGGTAAAAAGCTATGAGCTGTCAGCTCAAGTGAGTGGTATTTGGCCCCCGCCACTACCGCGTCGCTACAGTTCACCAAGCTCGGTCAGGGTTGGAAGAGCCATTGAAAGTATTGGTCGGGACGGGGGCAAATAGAGAAACTGGTGTCTGTCAAAGCATCTCCTACTCACAACATAGTAATGTTCTTTTTCCTCTGATTCGGTTAAAATCCAACCTGTGGTTCAGGAACCGGTGTTCGAACGCGGCGACGGGGGACTAGGTATTAATGGGGACGAATTTGACAAACCGTTGCAGCAGAGTAAACCAATATCAGGGGTGGAAACAAGGATATAGATACAGCGTATATACAGAGGGAACCACCGCACGAGAGCTTTCCCGGCGTGCTTTAGAGAAGCACGCAGAGTTAGACGGTTTCATTCATCTCTTGGATGTTTGATGTTGGGGAGAAAAGCGGAGGAACGCCGCGTGGGGGTGACTAAGCATTCTCCTTTCTCCTCACCTCCTGGAGCTGAAGTTAATTTAATAACTACGTTAACTTGAGATGGAAATAACAACTACTTCGATAACTATTGGTGATATTAGTACACTTGACAGGCTAACTATCATTCAAACTAAAATGTTAGAGGTTTGGTATAGTTTCTAGATATATGGAAGAGGATAATAAGAAGGGTCTGATGTCAATCAATAGAATATCCTGACAGAGAAAAGCCCTTCCACTTGGTGATCACGATCTAGTTACCATGCCAGAGCAGCAGGGTCAAACGTTTCCTCCTTCTCTGGCGCCCCTATAACAGGTTTAACAACCGGGTCAATCCGCCAAATGGCACAGGCAGTTTCGTATGTCCCCCCCTGTTTGAACTCGATGCCGTTTTGGTCACATTTATCAATAGGGTGTCTCCAACTCGAGCCACATACATCAGTCGCCTTGCCTCCGTCAATCTTCATTTTGCATCCCTTTTTGGCAGTTAGCTTGAGTTCAATAACAGCAAAACAACCGAGGTCATGGCAATGTGCACCCCTCCAGGCTGTGAACACATTATTTTTTGGATCATCATAATCGAGAGTCTTTCCACGATGGATTCTGCAAAATTTGGCACCCGCCGCTACCAGATCACCTTGCGGTACTGTAGCACCCTTATCAAAACATTTGACTTTGTGCTCGGTAATCGGTGACTTGCCGTCGTCTGTTGGTGGTGGCGACTCAACGTCGGGGCCGCAGGTTCCACTCGAACAACAAGGAGGCCCTGTACATCCATTTTCAGTGCACACGCATTTGGGCTTGCTGGTCGGCTTAGGCTTTGTCTTCGTCCCGACCATTCTCTCGAGATCCCATGAGTAGAGCCTGTCTTCGATCTTCGACGCGATCCGGTCAAGATCCTCGTTCGAAGAGTCTGGGACGAACCTAAGAGGAACATGCGCAGTTTCCACATGGGATGAATCAATGGTTTTGGCGCTCGTAATAGTGGTCGGTTCAGCGGTGCAGGCAGTGTAGGTGGAACAACGTGTGCTAGTAGTGCTGCTATAGTTTTTGTCGTTCTTCTTCGTCTGAGTTTTGCGAACAAACTCTGTGCATATCCTAGCTTTTTCGGGTACTTTGCAATCTTTATCCTTATCCGATTCCGATCCTCCAGGCTTACACTCAGAAGCACCCTCCTGGCATCGCCCACGGGAACATCCAGGACCAGAGCAAGAAACTGGCGTACAATTTGGGCCCTTGCATACTGTTATCATAACGATGGCTAATTAGTTCTTCGTTTCAGGACAATGATAGATAGGGAACTAAGAGTAACTTACCTGATGTTGACCCAGACATATCACAATCAGGCCCGACACAGCCAACCGTCATACATGTGGGTGAATCACATATACCAGGGGGGCCGATGCGGCAGCCGACGCCTACGCAACCACCTTTGCATGTGTCCAGAGGTATGGGAAATAGCTTTTTGCATATCTGAATGACACAATCTGGTCCAATACAGCGTGGCTTATGGAATCCAGGAGGCTTTGGGGGTTTTATACCGCTGGGAGGTTGTATGCCTCTGATGCAGTCTCTTCCAAGACAATCGAAGGGAATGCATATTTTCCCTAGAAGACACTCCCCTTCAGGGCTACAATCCCCGATGCAGCTGCGGAAATTCTTGCCTGGTTCTGGATCATCTGAGTCGCGAAAGTCGTCATTCCCTGCGCAATCATGGCAAGGCCCCTTGCAGAAGGGTCCTTTACACTCACTCCCACAATTGGCGGTACATATAGGGTCTGGTGGGCCGACTTTGAAGGTAATGGTAGGGAGGTTTGGCCCATCATGTTTGGTATCAGACGCGTATGGAGACGGAGGTGGTGTTATTGTTCTGGTCTTAGTGCGAATGTCAAAGCGATCAGAGGTACCGTCCGTTGGCCTTGGTTTAGGACGCCCATCCCTATCCTTTTCGGGGTCGGATTTACCATCAGTTGGTTTTGATCCCGGCGGCCGGTTCTTTTCAGGATCAGATTTACCATCGGTTGGCCTTGATCCAGGAGGCTTGTCCTTTCCAGTTGTGGGATTTGGGCTACCTTCGCTGTTGCTGGCAGAGGGTCGATAAGTTATTACGAACGGGGGCGGGAGAATGCTCGGCAAAAGCGAAGTTGTGGAACCATCGACGGTAGAGCCACCAAAGACGCCAGAAACACTGGGTTTTGTTATTGTCCAGTGCCATACATCAATCGCGATTGTCACCACTAAAAATAAATATCAGTAAAGGACATAAATTTGATGGGAGCAAGCTTGTGCTGTGTCACTAACCTGGTGGGATGCTAAAAGTTGTTGGTATCACAGTCCTGGTCCATAGAGTCGAAGTTGATACCTTACCTCCTGGGAGGGTAGTCACGGTAGTTCCAATGGGCCAGGCGTACTGCACAGACGTTTCGAACGGAGGGAACGTCAACGTTGAGACCCCATTGCTAAAAGTGTAAGGCGGCATAATAAGTGTACACGGAGGTATACATTGAACGGCCGGTTTGTTCCCCTTGTAGATGTCCGGTGATACGTAGACTTTGCCAGAGCCACCATCTTGACCATCCATTTCTGAGCCATCAAGCCTAGTTCCATTTAATTGATCGGGCCGGCCTAACGTGCCAGGACCTCCATGGTCGAGAGCCCACGCGAATGTTCCGCCCATACACAAATGATTCGCAAACTCTCCCTTCTCCTTCAATGTCCTCGCATCATCGAACGAAATCCTTGCCGATCAGATGTTAGTTTGATGGCACTCGTAAATAAAATTGTGGCAAGTATATGTATACCATTGGTTTTGGTCCCAAGTCATCCAATTCACCTTAGCTGCATCATCGTAGATCACATTCACAGATTTTGCTTTGATAATTCTATTAATCTCGCGGTTTGATAGTGTGCCACTATTCCCAGTACATTCTCCCGCTTTAGCACCACCCGAGTCTCTGCCATTGGTTCTTTGAAACTGGCATCCCGGTGTATTGCAACCAGGGTTGGCTAGGGTAAAAGATCGCCCATAGAATCCTAATCCTAAGAGGACTTTTCCTGAAGGTATAGAGTTGCGCCAAAGAAGATCCAAGCCGCTAGATATTTCTGTAGGACAGTTAGAAAGGGCTATAGCTCTAAAAACGTATTTCATTGGCGCTCTTACCTGTCACATTTGTATGTGGCCTGATTTCTGGCTGTGTCCATTTGCTCTGCCCATCTAGTTGATAATTAGTGAGAAAGCTTTCCAGGATATAGTCGATTGTCACGTCAAGATGAGTATTGCACTTACCCCAGGTTCCATGAATATCATAGCTCATGACATGAAACCAATCAGCATATTTGATCATTTGCTGGATATCAAACCCTCTCAGGTACCCTATATTCCGTTAACCAACTTTCTACCAAGCCCTTCAATACCGTAAAATCAGCACAGGAGAAGCACACAGTATGCACCAGGGACCGCGACAGTAAGACCATATTTTCCTGCAAATGCCTCCTTCAACTCTTTTAAGAGTAAGACATAGTTCTTAAAGTCCTCTTTCTTCCCCCCTACAAACAAATAAGTAAGCTCGATTCGAATAAACAAACATCGTGCGGAGTGCATCTTACCTCGATCTTCAGCCATCGGATACTCCCAGTCGATGTCAACGCCATCAAAATTATATTCTGCTAAAGTTGATTTTACTGAGTCGATGAATGCCTTCCGATGCTCTTTTGTATCGGCCATTTCAGAAAAAATCGTGCCTCCAGCAGCCCATCCTCCAACAGCTAGATAGCATTTTAAGGAAGGCTTTGTTTTCTTGAGGTCTGTGAAAGCACGGTAGAACTCTCCGTCATAAGAATTCATGAAAAAAAGTTTCTTGTCGACTGGATTGATTTGTGCAAAGGCATAATAAAGATGCTGTTTAGCCCAGGACGATAGTTAGTCAAAGATAGGTATATGAATTTGATAGAGATTAACAGAAAGAAAACAGAGCAGTGTTACCGTCCAGGGATTGGTATTAATGTTTGCTGGATGAACCTTATCACAGGTATGTTTCCAATTCCAGCTTTGGAAATAGGCAGCATACCGCTTGGTAGCTGAAGCACCACCACAGGACCTATAAGCTCGAATTAGAGAAAGGCAAGAAAAATGCGCTGAATAATACTTACGGTCTGGCTGGCTTTGCGCATCCGGATTGACACTCATCCCCGCAGAAAGCTTCGGAAGTACCACAAAACCTGGCAGTGCTTCGTATTAGCCGCACTATCACCCTTACCAGATGGTATAATTGATTCGGGAGAACCTACCCCCATTTGGAACAGCACACGTTGAGTGGACATTTTTCGTTTCCTTTAGCAGCAAATTCTGATGAAAGTTAGCTTAATGATTCAGTGTTGAAGCAAAATACAGTGTAAGTTAGCTGGAAAAGATGTGGCCTTCTAGAGGCAAGGGGAAGCATCAATCGATAATACCAGGGTGTTAGTAGTTTGAAAAGTTGAGATAAAACTTGAGACTTACCACCGCATTCTGCCTTCGCATTACATGTCGATACACAGGCTTTAGGGCTACAGAAGTCAGGACCAAACCCACAGTAGCCATTCCGGCTACAGCAACCCTGAGCACATTTTTTTGTTGCTGAGCAAACTGAATCCTGCAATTTGAGAGAACCTATGGCATATGTGTATAGAGGAGTAGTTAGCAGTAGAACTCCAAGGTATACTAATGCCTTCATCGCGTCAACGAGGTAAGTTGATTGGCTAGGAGTAAAGCAAAAACTGCTGCTTCTTCGAGAAGCGGAAACCTTGGGGGAGGGATTAGAAAGATAAAGAACTTTTTATATTATTATATCATGTCACAATACAGAAGGCAGGTTGTGCCAATTTGTACAGAATCAACACAGCATAATTTGAAACAATGATAGAGATAGCCACAGGCTACTAGAGCATCCCATTCTGGCCCATTATAACAAGGCAAATGACCAAATAGTGTGGGTGTATATGCAAACGGATTCAGTTGTTAATCCACATTCAAATCTTGGAGGTAATCCAAGATTCGCAACAAGAGAAGATAGATATACAAATGCATCTGTGTATCAATCCAGCATCGGATCTTAGGACAAAATTCGCAACAAGAAAGATAGACCGAAGGAATAGTTACTGCGAATAGAGAGACTTTCATTGTATAATAAAATGTTCTCCTCTGAGAATGAGATGAAATGCGATTTGAGATTTATATCAGACCCCATGGGCCTGTGTTCGCAGATGAAAGGGAATTACTCGACTCCACTGCGTGAAAAAGGACCATAAAGCCATTGAAGTGCAGTGCCAGCACCAGCTGTATTCTGGTGTATCAAGGTTGACAGCCAGCATCCTTTAGTTATATATACCAAAGACTTGAGATTAAAATAAATGAGACAAAAAAGGATGGTTGGTTGGTAGATAAAAGAAAGAAAAGGATTAACTAGGTCCAGCGGTGTGGCATATAACTAGTTATTAACTATTAAATAATAATAATGGGCACTCCTAGCCCTAATTTGGCCTAGTATAGTAATATCAATACAGCATAAATTACACATTCAAATACTCCTTAGTTAATCCTCTTAAACTTAACCTAAACTTAACCTCCCATGCCGAAATTATGCTGTATTAGTATTACATCACTAGGCTAACTAATACTTAACTAACTACTCCGTATCCCCATCTCCTTCCCAGTCGAATCCAAGCTTCTTCACATAGTCAACTACCTCTAGGTACCTAGCTACGGAGTAGTTACACCTTCTTCACACAACTAAAGGATATCTACATGAGATGAGATGCTCTTCTAATAGAGCTTCCTACTTCTACGTGAGATTTGTGGGCCACAAACAGTCTAGCTGGACCAGGTTCACTCTTAGCCAGCCACATATTAATAACGAACATCTTGATATTACTGGGTAGTGTACTCACTACAATGTTTTGGCATCAAGTACTCCGTACATTCGTTCTCATCTCATCTCATCTCTTTATATCGGGCATCAACTGAACAGAGAACGTCCACATTCTTTGTTGATCCTATCTCCATTCTGTATCACACAGGATAGTTATGGTAATCTCTGTACTTCTGGATTATTATCATGGCATCTTTGGCCTGTCTCCGAAGATGTCTCCTTTTCATTAATTAATGACCTTTTGCTCTTCTTTTCACTATGATTCTCAATCCTAGCAAAGGCTAGGAGCTTCTTTTTTTTTTTTTTTTTTTTTTTCTCTCCCCCCTTTTATTTTTTTCACAACTTTTC